>JABAJV010008618.1:0-42089 GCA_018854895.1 Tricholoma furcatifolium
TCTTCACGTAGAATCATGCGATTTTCCAAGCAATCCTCAATCTCGCTGTTCCAGGTCAGGTATCCCGAATCGAAGATGGTAGGGTCGGCTTGGTAAGTGAAGCTTGCTCTACCTTGTTCAGGACTGGTCGGGCTCCCAGTCGCTCTCCAAGAAGGCTCAGCGAAGCGAAACTCGTCATCTGACGAGGGGTCCAAATTACTATATATCGGTCTCCCACCAGAGCTGTTTAGGCGGGTTCCCTAACACTGTAAATACATTGGGATCACCCAGGACGATCGGTATACGGTAGACAAAGGAGTGAGTCAGATTATATATGCTCACTGCATGTGCTGTGATGGCTTCGTGCTTGGGCATCATCAGATCTTGCTGTCAGTGTTTGACTTGGAGGTAGGAATGTCGACGTAGTAAAGCAAACTGGACACACAAAGAACCCTGAAAGCCGTTCATGACAATCAGTGATATATCTCAGTAACAAAGGGTATCTTGCTCATCTATATAAGTAGGAGATGTAATACAGGCGTGAGGGTTGACAGCAATTTCTGTCCAAAAGGGTAAGCAGCAAAATATGAAACAGAGCAAAGAGAGATAGGATGTCAATGTGTACATTTAGGAAGTTTTCGGGATGGTGGGTTATGTCGATGGCAGGATTGCAAGGATGAATGGGTCTGAAGAACCTGACAAGACAGAATACGTATGTATGTGATGTCGTGACATGTATGCGGTGGATAGTGAGGACAAGACAAGGTGAGGTGGACAAGGGACAATGAGTAGATCACAATGACAATGAATACAAATGTCGATGGCAGCGCGATGGGATATATAAACAAAAAGCGATATGGAATAAATATATTAGAGAGTATTATAGCTCCCTGTTGAAGGCGTCAACACCAGTTCAAAGCATCACAACAGAAAACTCACATATCCGCGCATGCCAATCTCCACTGCCCGTCGCAAGAATATTCCCAGCGGGGCTTAAGTCAATAGATATCACTAATGAGAAATCAAGCAATCAATAACCCTGTCCACGAAGCCAAGACAATGAAACACCACGCACCAGAATTTTTGTGCCCCTGCAACATACACTGCACAATCGCCGACCTGGAATCCCAAAATTGTACACCCCGGTCCTTCGAGCCCGATACAACCCACTGCCCATCATGTGACACCGCAACACTCAACACATAATCCTTATGCCCCAGGAAATTCATCGTACACGGGCTGCCCTTCTCCCCATCCTTCCTGACCACCGCGCCGCCAGGGCCCGACGGACCCACGCCCCCAGGCCCATTAACCTGACCCGCCCCATTCGTGCCCTCCTTCCGCGACTTGGAACCCCCATTCATAAGCCCGCTCACGTCCCAATACTTCAACGTCTTATCCAGACTGCCACTAACCAGCCCCCGGCCGTCAGGCGTGAACGCGACGCTATACACGCTATCCTTGTGTCCCCTAAGGCGCTCGACGAGCTGGGCGGTCTGCACATCCCAGATGCGCACGACGGTGTCCAGCGAGCCAGCGGCGACGAGCTGGCCGTTCGGGGAGATCGCGACGGAGGTGACGCCTGCGTCATTGTTGAGCGAATCGGGGTCGTTGATGGTAAGCACCTTCGACGTGGTAGTCTCCATGTCCCAGATCCGCGCGGTCTTGTCTCCGGACCCTGACACGATGAGTCGCCCGTCTGCCGAGAAGTCGAGCGAGTATATCTCCTGCTGGTGCCCGTCGAAGATGGTACGGATGCGTTTTTTCGCGATGTCCCAGATCTACAGACAGCCGCGAATAAGATTAAGCACATCTGGTTTCTAAAACTAAACAAACATACTCGGATTTGCTTATCTTCAGCTCCAGTAGCGAGATACTTCCCGTCCGGACTAAAGCAGACGCTTCGGATATACAAATCACCTGCCTTACCGGCTGCTTCATCCACAAGAACACTGATAGGAACAAAGAACAATGAGTAAATGACAAGAGACAATGCGTGCCTTCCCACGCAAGAAGGCCAAAAAATAGATAGAAGACAATGTCACTCACCAAGTTTTAACTCCTGTCTTCGTATCGTAGATCTGCGCAGTGCGGTTACACCCCGTGGCCAGGAACTTTCCGTCGTGTGAGAATCGAACACAACATACGACACTAAAAAAAGTAGTCAGTTGTTTGGTTCATGTCTGTCATGTCATCACCTAAAATCGAAGTGAACGGAACAAGGAAGGAACGCGCAGAGGAGAACGAGAAGACGTAGGAATGATGATGATGAGTGATGGATATGTACGAAGCGAAACACCGACAACAAACCCGGACAGGACGGCTTGTACATACCTCTCATGCATAAGTGTGTGAACAAGAGTCACGTCTAGCGACCGCTTGACTCCCGGATTGAAGATCGCGAACCAGTCGCTTCCTTCTTTCTTGTACTCGGGCGCGACCGAATGGATGTCCAAATCGTCTGGGAAGCTGTTGGAGCCGGGTCCAATAGGAACGAGAGTCCCAGCATGTGATGGCTGTTCTGAGTGCGCGGGAGGGGGAGGAGGGTTATTAGATGAACTCGGTCCTCCTGGCGCGTAAGATGACGGAGCTTGGGGTGGCGGAGGCAACCCTGGTCCACCAGGCGCATTTGCCGTCGACGAAGGCGGTGGGGGGAGCTTGGGCGTCATACCGGGTCCAAGAGACGGGCTCAAATGGTCTAATTAACGGCATAAAATTAATGATACGTCTCATTGAACCTGCGTATAGACTCACCAGGACGATCACTTTTGATTCGGTCCTGCTTAAAGCGCTGTTTGGGATCCCGATCACCGAGACCACGCTTATAATCAGGATCGACAGTACGATTATCTCCCCCTCGTGCTCTATCCCTCTCGCGGTCACGATTTTCAGACTCCCGTTCCCTGTCTGCACGATCTCGTTCCCTCTCCCTGTCCCTTTGCTCTCGTTCCCTCTCCTTATCGCGTTCGCGTTCACGCTCTCTGTCTCGGGGGTAATACGGATCTGAGTTGTATGGTTGAGAACCCGATGCAATCTGGATACCGGGAAGGGAATTAGATGGTCCTGCAGGGCCCGAAAGGCCGATAGAGGCTGGTCCTACTGGAGGATGGGGCTGGAGACCTGTACGGACGGCATGGAGTTCGTTTCGCAGTCGGTGGACCTCTTCGTCATACTGAATGCGGACTTTGGTGTGTTGATTTTCGAGGTCGTAGAATGATTGATGTATTTTGTTGAGTTCGCCAACCTGGGCAGTAACTGATAACACAAACGAAACAAAAGATGAAGGGAGGCTATTAAAAAAATGAGAGAAAAACGTACCTTTCGCCTCTAAATCGTCTTTTTGGCTTCGTAAAAGGTTAAGCTCTGCCACCATAGCGTCGAATTCGTGTCGAATGGCGTCAAATGAGTCATTGAGGCGAGCATGACCTGGATGTTGGTTTGCTCCCTGAGCTGGAGGCCCTGAGGGCTGTAAAGTCCTATGCTGAGAGATTGGGCGGTTCATTGAGCATCACAGTTGGAAAAAAGGTGAGATTAAAAGCGAAAAAACGGATGACTGTACGACACGTGCCACGAAGGAGTAATAATGACACGGAAACGTCAAAAAGGTGGTGAAGGGGTTGCTAAGGAAAAAAGGATGGTACACACATTGTATATTGTATTGGAGGACATGGCGGTCGGGATCAAAGGGGGGAAGCGGGAAAGCCGTTGTTGATGAGCAGTGTCCGCCTTTTATACCGCTCAAATTCTACAAGACAGCCTGATCACCTCTTCCCACGACTTGCCGCCGGTAACCCTTATATGGTAATTCTCGCCCTCTTCATTGGTCGCCACCGTCATTCAATGAATCGCTGTTCTTTTAACACCCTTGTTCTGCTGAATCATGATGTTCGGAAAAACATATCCAAGGCTAGTCTCGATTCTTCACGCGGGGCGAACGTGGCGCCCTGGTCTGGTGGCACTTGATGGTCTGTTCCAGGCACCTTAACCGGCAAAGTCCAGCCAAGATCGGGGCTATCACAGTACCTCCAATCCCTCTGCCGAATGATCCTGCCCCCCTAAATACGTTCTTCTTGCTCGCAATTCGGATGCTTCTCTATGGAGAAACATACTTAAATGAATAGTGTGGAGGCATTTCAATTTAACCCATGGGCAACTCTAACCCATTTCTAGCTCAACTCTCTTCCAGCGAATATCCAAATGTCATCCATTCCCAAGCGTTCTTCCCCCGCCGCCGACGGGGCTGAACAGCAACAACAACGGACGCGAAGAACCTCTGATCACCGAAAAGAAAATTCCATTGCTTGTTCATGTTTAACAAGAGCCTCCCCCCACAGCCCCAGATCGATCGAATCGCAAGATGATGGCATTGATCGCAGTCACTGAATGTGGTCCGAAACTCCTACGATGATGCGTCAAGAGATACTACCCAGCAAGTTAACAGGATCTCAGCTTTTGACCTTATGCTGTGCACTTATCGGGCCTGACCGCGACCAGCGGCGCCACAGTCCGTCATGCACGGATTCTTCAACGTCGCGTGGTCTATCTGCACGCACTCGTTGCATTCCCCTTGCACGCGGATGTTCGACATTCGAAGCTTCACACTTGACAGCCCGTCGCAATACCTTCACCATCATTTTCCGAGATCATTTTTCCCTATATAAGCCCATCCCCGTCACAAGTTCGCTGGCGTTGCACACGAGACCCAACGCGGAACCGCCCAGCTCCTTGTGATACAATATCAGCTTCACACACCTTATGTAGTGCGCAGATGTCTATGCTTTGTACATTAAAGCTTGATATATACCTTGCACTCTCAGCATCATATTCCTGTGAGTCCTTATGAGATTGATGGATACTGATTGGCCGACTCGGAGGGCTCCTACTGGTTCCGTTTTAGCATTCAAAGTCAAAAGACACACTGGCATTCGCATTCGTGTAATCGGGATAAAGGACCTAGACTCTGGTCCGTAGAAGCTCAACTCAGGTGAGCCAAATCGATCCTTCATGAACGTTATAAATAAAAGTATTCGCGTGGTTTCAAATACATCCGTGCTCCACAGATTCAACATACAAGTACGCATCATGATTTGAAATTTCTACCCTCCATTCCATCTCTAATGCACAGGTCGTCAGGCTGAAAACGTGATCTTGCTGCAATCGGCGATTGCGGGTATAAGATGGAATCCTCGCCAACCTCGTAGGTGCTATAGCCTCTCTCAGCCAAGGTGGGGCCAATCATAGGTAAGTCATGCCCACCTACCTCCGAATAGACACCGTAACTTTCCACAGGCCATGAAATACTTATCTAACAAGCACCACTAGCACCACCACCACCACCACCATCATCATCACTGACACGCGCAGCTGCCAGTTGGACCAAACCACGCGAGGACACGAGATCGTCATCAAAGATCCTCCCTATTCAGTTCAGATTCTGCTGTGCTAGCGATTATGCTACGGATGCCTGCCAGTGCCAATGAGCTTAATCCACGGCATATTCAGATCTCCACTGGGATACCTACTGATAATGAATTAAGGCATATCCGCATACGGCATTACACACACCTCATGATCACTGGACCGTGACATCAACGACTTCTATTCCTTTATGCAATAAGGGCTGTATTCACATCTACATCTACTCTGGCAGCTGGACCCGTTTGACATTTATCGATGAAGCAGGACGTTCGATCACACGTCATGTATACGCCTATCATAGGCGACATGAGCACCATCTGCCTTCCACGAATACACCTATCCATTGAAGTGCTCTATACAAAAACCCTGCTGATTTACCGCAATGCCCTTCAGTGATTCGTGCATGCCGTGAGTTGTCATTTCGATGTCCGTTCGGTCTCCCTTCGGGGCCCTAAATTCTCCGCTAACGCCTATGTATTCCGCAGGCATAATGAAATAATTACGCAACTATCGCCAAAGGCTACCAATTCGCGTTGCAATCCGCGTCCGCTCTATTTCATCGGAGGAGTCATCTGCAATTGAACTGCATATATATATATCCTCATGACACATCGCCCTCCAATTGCGAGTCCGTGTCAAACCCTGATACTTTATTTTTTCAACACATTCAATCAAGCTGAGCGCATTATTGACGCCTCCTATACCTATGATCCTATGGGCCTGGCGGACCATAACGAGAACCCCTCCCACCACTCGCAGTAACAGTGACCGTAAAGGTAGGCAGGTCTACTAATTCCCCCTATCAAGCCGCATCTAAATCGAAGTCCCACAGTGGCCACTACACGAGGATCAAGCGTGCATCTGAGTCCAAGTCGAAGATCCTCTATAATTACTCCGGTAATCCCAGTCGATGCTCATGCGCAGCTATGCCACACAGACAACCGATAAGACGGCCTGCCAAGTAATTCACAGATAATAAACATAGTATGCTCAGGCTCAGGCTCAGGCTATGTTTTGTTCTCGTGAGCATACGGATGTGTCCATCTGATTGAATCTGGCATCCATCCATCCTCTTTCCTTGTTCATCCATCGATCAACGGAAACCCAGGCTGATGGGGCGCGGGGGTTTCCCTGGACCACAGCAACAGCACTTCCGGAACCACGTCAACTCTATTAGTATTAACAAAGATCCTATGCCGTTCCATGTCGTCATGCGTCATGCACTCATCAATCAAGCTTTATTTCGATGTCAATTCAATCCAGCTTCCAACTTGAACATCTGCACATAAACTTGCTCACTCAGCCTCGCGCGAACGCAACGGTCGCAAGTTACTACCGCCTCCTATTACTAAACCATGATCCCCTACTTTGAGCTTTTATTTCGCATCGAACGGCTTCTCCGAGTCACGTTTCCTCCTATTCTCTCAATTACAAGTGTCATGCCACCACAGTCCGAATTCCGTATGCGGCCATTGGGTACCCATAGCCACGGCGACAGTGACATATATACTGCCATAACTTGAAGCCTACGCATTACCAGGCAATACCATTCACCGGCCAATACGGAGATTGATCAAGTCCTCGCGGCCTTCCGTGTCGCAATCAACTGCCATTGTGTTGCAGCGACAGTCATGCTGTATGGATCATGGATGCGGCAGTTAACGGTCGGCGGTCGCGCCACCCGTTCGGTGAGGTCACCTGATAGCTATAGTTATCATAGCGCGGCGCTCAAAACTAGAAGACATGTATAATACCGTACTTGACGCAAGTTGTGCCGTCAGGCGCGTATCGCCCAGATTTTCCGCGTCAATCTACTTACAGACGCGTCGATCCCACGAAAACCCTGCTAGCGCTAAGCACTGTCTGTAACGAATAAGCGCTATTGGTATCCGGCGCCACAGACCCCGGTTTATCAACATCGTCGCATGCATGTTAGTCAGGACTCAGGGGTAACAGTTACACATCTAGGGCGGCATATCTCTTACCCTAGCCTTTGGCGCTTGTTTCTTGAGGGACATTTAAGTTTGAAAGCCGTTCATTAGGACCTTGGCCTTATCGTTCGACGTCCCTGTTGAACCTGGCGCATCAAGAATTGTGACCTACTTCTGTTGACACCAGGTTGACACTGACAGGGCGATTAATTTACATGACTTTAGCTCCGAGTTTCTGTAGGGCGCATGGTTGCATGGCATATCCCAAGGATAGGGTACAAATCTAAATTTCCACATATTTCACATCAAGACGTCCTTCTGAATCCAGATTTTGCGAAAAGCATCTATGTATTCACATGTTATCCAGTGTTGCTCACGGCCAAACTTTTATGGGGATTCTTTAGAACAGGTTCTGTTAGCAGAAGCAAAACATTTATGTCGTCAAAGCAGATCTAATCATCGAGACCTCAAGTCTCACCAGCCAGCTTCAATGTCTCATGGAGCTCCCAGATAAAGCCCCGCCTAAAACGAAACCACCTCTCCTTTACACTGATCATGGCCACCACCACACCATCTCTTCAAGGCGTAGCGGCTGCGCTCGCCTCAGAAACGCCGACCCGTACTGCCCTCTCTCAGTTCAACCTCGTCAATAAAGTTGCAGTCGTAACAGGGGGTCACCGCGGAATCGGCCTCGAAATTGCCCTCGCTTTGGCCGAAGTAGGCGCAATAGTCTACTGCATTGACCTCCCAAGCAAGCCCGACGAAGAATGGCTCAAGGTTCAAGCGTACGCGGCGCAGCTACCACCTCTGAGCGGGAGTCGGGGGAGACTTGAATACGTCTCTGGTGATGTCACCGACCAAGCAGATATGTGGAACATAGCTGAGCAGATTGCAAAGAAAGAGGGGCGACTTGACGTCTGCGTAGCCAACGCCGGTATACTGCGTGGGGCCGAATGCCTGGATTATCCCGCAGAAGAATTCCGGAAGGTAAGTTCAGGAATTGTTTGTAAGGCAGCTGGCTAATAATAAATCATTGGCGCAGCTTATCGATATAAACGTGAGCGGAGTTCTCTTCTCAGCGCAGGCGGCGGGCAGGCAGATGCAACGCCTCGGAATAAAGGGGAGTATCATCATGATTGCAAGCATGAGCGGGAGCATTACCAACCAGGTGCGCATTAGCTTCTCGATCGGAGACATGGCACAACTCATTTGGACATGACCAGAACATGCACTGGGTTGCGTACAACACAAGCAAATCAGCTGTGGTGCAGATGGCGCGTTCCATGGCATGTGAGCTGGGAGTCCATGGCATCCGTGTGAATTCAGTGAGCCCAGGCTACATCTACACCCAGTAAGGCAGCACATTCGTGATGGTCCGGTCGATATCACAACAGCAGCTGACTCGACTGAATAGGATGACGCGTAACTTCCTCGATACGAAGCCACATCTCAAGGCTGAGTGGTGCTCACAGAATCCCTTGGGTCGCCTTGGCCGGCCCGACGAACTTCGTGGTGTGTCTCTGTGGCTTGCGAGCGAGGCATCGACGTTCTGCACTGGAAGCGAGTAAGTGGTATTTTGGCGTAAAGGCAATCTCTAATCGCATATCGATATCGATAGCATAATAGTCGATGGAGGCCATCGTGCTTGGTGATCGTTGAGATATCTTGGACGATTGAACGAATAGTACTAGGACAGTTGTATCGAATATCCCCTGGAACAATTTTATTAGCTTTGGGCTTTATGGCGTCCGAGAAGCCTTCCTACCTATGTCGACGAACCCTGTGTCTGTAGTGTCCGGAGAGCTCGTATGACCTCTACATGTCTCTTTCCTTGAACATAATCTGCCTTCAGATGCCCCCGCATCATCGCCTCTACTTCCAAAGCAGGTTTCAACAGGCCCCGCTTGACGAATCCTTCGATAACGCGTATAAACATCAGCGGGCTAGGTTGCGCATGAGTAATCTGCCCGTCGTATGTCAACGTCTCCATCTCTCCGGATTCTATCCTTCTCAACAACGCCATGGTCTTGTCCACGCGCCCTGCACTAGCTAAAACCTCCGCCAATGTCTTCACCTGACTCGCGTATGGAATGTTCCCTGTCCATTTGAAAACACGGACAGCATCGTCAGGAGAACCGCACTTGTTAAACGTCGACATGAATGCAGAGAGAATGACGTATGCCTCGTCGTGGGATGATCGCTCGCTACGGTAGGATTCGTACAACGCCTGAAGAGTAGCAACAGGATCGGAAAGGGTGGGGGTAAGGCGAACTATCGCTTTCAGTACCATCCAGCGCTTAAGGGGTAGGCATTTCTTGAACGGTAAGGCTGCGGTCATATTATAGTATCGTTCGGCGAATCGTGCCAGAACGTCAGGGAAGAGTCCCGGTAGACGAGGATCAGGGCTGAAATGTACCAAGTAGAGCTTCAAAACCTCTTCATATCTTCGTCTGTTGTAATAGTATACGAGCTCTTCCTTCAACCAGGGAACACGGCAATGTGGCCCAGCACGAAAGGCGCGTCTTCGTAACCATTCCACAATGCGCTGGGAAGCACCACTATCTTCTAGGCGGGAAAGGAAGTCAGCTACGTTGAAATCCCCAAAAGCGATGCGATTCCGGAGCATGCTGTTAAGAGTTCGGAGTTCGGCGGCGAGAACAACTCTCGGAGTCACCACACGTTCAGGATAGGAGTGATTCGAGGAAGAAATTTGGTTCTGAGAACGTAGTAGTCGTCCATTAGTGTTGGGGGTAAACACTGGCTGCGTTGACGTTTGTACAGTATTCGAACGTCTGACCACTGTCGACAAGTCTTCTATCCGTCCATCATTTCGCAGGGCTTCTATTAAAAGACTTCGAGTGATGGGGGTAAGCCTCAGTCGGGGATTTGATTGCAATATGGACATAGCGTAAGACAGCCACCCTGCCCGAGAGCAGACTCTGACCGAAAGGTCCCGAAAGTGATTGACTGCAGCTGTCTGGTGGCACTCTGACGCGAGATGAGCGATTGCTTGTTCCATCTCACCCAACCAACCAGTACCGACCTCGACAGAGGCAAATCGAAGCAGAAGGGGGAAAGTGTCCTTCAACATGGGTTGAAGATAGCCTTTCTTGGCGCATATTAATGCAAAACGCAAAATGACGGGGAAATAGGTGGACGGAGAGGCGAATAGGACACGACGAGCATCTGGAAAAGGGTCGGCATCCGTCTCGAGAAGAACCTGAAGTGGTCGTTCCATCAAATTGCGCTGAGGGGTAATGGAGAGCCAGAATTCGAAATATTCCAAACGGTGTGGGTTATCGATCGACTGTAGAGCCCAAGCAGCGGCCGTCCCGTATGCAGTGTGCGGCTCAATTCGAACTCCATCCTGGATGAGCTGGAAGCACAGCTGCTCCGCAGCGCCAAAATTCTGGGCCTCCACGAGTTTCAGAAGGTTTGCGTTCCCAAACTCACGCAACTTCTTATCGTCCTTCGGTAGAGCATAGAGCTCTTGGATCGTCGAATTTTTCCAAAGAAGATGCTTTATTGCTGAATTTGAAGCAAAACTAGCATTTCGTCGCCAACGAAAACCCAGAGCTGTATGTTGTTGACATGATCGTTGCGTACGGCTTGCGAGCGACCGGGTAAAACAGGAATTATAAAAAACGCTCCATATCATGGACGTCCTTGGGATATATGAGATTCAATTAGAAGCATAAGCCGCATGATAACTTACTATAGAGCCTGACACTGACAGAGTTGCAGCCGAATGTCGAATGTTGTATGCAGTCACACAATGTGACAGTCAATTCTCCCTTTCTGATCTGCGATCATCGATGACCAAGGGCTTCAACAGCCTATTCATTAAAACCCTTCAGTCTGGAAGGGCATTCTATTTTACCCTTGTGGAAACCAATACATACTACCGGGTTTACTTTGAAACGACGGTATCGTCACGGAACTTTTTCTAAACGATATTTGCACACTCTGTTAAATTCCGACATTTACCCGTTTCTGAAATACTCTATCCTACCCCGCAAGGTCGGTCTACGCAAAAAGTCTCTGTCGTCGAAATGACAGAAACCTCGATCGAGCTCAAGGAGCACCGCGAAACTTCGCGGAAACAGGTCGCAGAAGAATGCGGTCTGCCTACCGTCGGCACACTGGTTTCAGATAGTAGTGGGGATGCTTCAACGAGCATCCAGCATCCAGCGAAGACGAAAAAGCAGATAGCTGCTGCTCGAATACAATTCCTTGCATGTTGCGTCCCATTATTTCTTGCAGGGTGGAATGACGGAACGCAAGGACCACTCTTACCAAGAATCCAAACTGTCTACAATGTAGGTACAATGATCACCAGCCACTAGCTTTCAGTGTCTCAACTTGAACGTTATTTAGGTCAACTTCACAGTAGTATCTCTAATATTCGTGTTAGCGTGTGTGGTAGGTTTTCCCCCTTATTTGATCAATTCACAGCTCCAACTCCTGGTTCAAAGGGTTTCTTCACTGGAGCGCTGGCCAATGTTCCTTTATCAGACAAGCTAGGCTTTGGAAAAGTGAGAGACTCACTTACATTTTTGAAGAGGCCTTCATCTGAGTTGAAAGGTTATTGCTCTAGGTACTCTCCGTGTTACAAGGTCACTTCTCTGGAACCGATTCTCATCCCTAAACTAGGCTCGACGTTACAAGCTATTGGGTACACGCTCATGGCGCCTGCTCTCCCCTTCCCTGTGCTTCTGATCGCTTACATGATAAACGGATTTGGACTGGCCCTCCAGGACGCCCAAGCCAATGGATACGTAGCCAGTCTCGATAGTAATGCAGAAACCAAGATGGGGATCCTACACGCTGTCTATGGTGCGCCTACGGTCGTTTCCTGGATCTCAGCTGACTGATGCAATCTCCAATTACCAGGTGCTGGAGCACTCTGCTCGCCTCTCGTTGCGACCCAATTTGCGCAGTATAAACATTGGTCATTCCACTACCTCGCTTCCTTGGGAATATCTATCTTCAGCATCATCGTGCTTGTTGCCGTCTTCCGGTTTAGAACTCAGGATGGTAGGATGGAAAACGTGTTACGCGACCTTCTAGCCTGACATTTCCTTCAGAATGCCTTACGGCAATTGGACAGGTGATTCAAGAACATCGCGAGGAAACTGGAGAACAGTCATCAACCGAGAAGGGAAAGTTCGGTCAGATTATGAAGCACAAGACTGTTCAACTACTTGCGTTTTATATTCTGGTATATGTTGGCGTCGAAGTCACTATGGGCGGTAAGACTCTTTTGTGCCTGCGTCTGCATCATCTAAATGGGATTAGGTTGGATCGTCACGTACATCATTGAGGAAAGACATGGTGGTCCGTCATCCGGATACATCTCTTCTGGTTTTTTCGGAGGTAAGAACAATAAGATCATTTTGGCCCTCTGATTAACGTGATACAGGTCTCATGACTGGTCGTGTGGTCCTACTTTGGGTCAATGAGAAGATCGGTGAACGGCGCGTCGTTTTCTTATACGCCCTCCTTGTTCTCGGGTTAGTCATCGCCTTTCCTGCCATCCCAAATTAGCTAAAAGCGATCTTCACAAGGCTTGAGATCGTTATCTGGCTTGTTCCCTCTCTGATCGGGAATGCCGTCGCAGTCTCCATAGTGGGTCTCCTCCTTGGGCCAATGTACCCCATCGCAATGAATCACGCTGCGCGTGTTTTACCACGATGGATTCTGACCGGGTCGATCGGATGGATCGCTGGATTTGGGCAAACAGGAAGCGCAATTCTACCCTTCATAACGGGCGCCATTTCCACCAAGTATGGCATCAAGACAATGCAACCTTTGTACGTGACCGTGTCGCCTTTATGGAGACTTTATTTAGGGTTGAATGGAAACTTTTGTTTCTTCTAGCTTAGTCGCCATGGTGGGTTTGATGACGGCTTTGTGGGCAATCGTCCCTGGTTATCGGCGACCAGACTGAGCCTAGCAGCGCGTTCGTAGCGCCCCATCACACGTCATGCTGCATGCAAGAAAGGCTTCTATGCCAAATCTGGGCTACTTAGTAGTCTTAGCAGCACATATGGAAAATTTGAAAGTCAACTCGTATATATGTCATCTAATAGTAACGAACCCCCAATGTAACAGGATGTGATACTGTATATGCCTACTGATGTTATGCATGTTCTTATGTACAAAATGTGAATTAATCTTACCCAACCCTGGCCTCGATTACTCGAATCACTGAATAATTGACGGCTCTGGCGTATTTACATTCCTCTTCCCTTTCGTATCCTCTGCGTAGTTTTCATAGAAATTGAGGTTGTCCTTCGCAGTGCCTGTCACGTCTGGGTCCAACATTCCTCCTCTTCTTCCCGGGCCATCCCAGAAGTGGAACGCCTGACTGTGAACGCCATAAGAGGCTGGTACGACCTCTATGAGATCTCCGCGAGCCACCTCGATCGCCGGTATTTCCGATGCAGGGAGTCCAATGAGGTACGCCAACATGCACCTGATGACTGACGCATGCCCAATGATGAGTAAATCCTCTTGCTCCTTCTCCAGCTCGATCAATACAGGATCCAGGCGCACTGAAACAGGGTTGATAAATGCATCTTGTCCTTAACAGGGTCCTGTGGAAAAGACTTACCACTAAGGTCATGGTAGCTCTCCGCACGCGGAGCTCTGAACGAGTATGGATCCTTCATGAAGCGTTCCCAGTCTCCTGGATAATACTTCTTCGCCTGTTCAGGCGAAAGTCCATCCCATATACCTGGGTTGATTTCCAACATCTGAGGCTTCTCTACAACCTTGATATTCAACGTGGGGCCCGAGACCTTGGAAAACGCCGTTTTGCCCACACTCGAGATGGCAGAACTTGGTTCTGGGGTTGGGGCCATTGGAGGTCCATTAGCGAGGTTCAAAGCCTGTGCAGTGGCAAGGAAGGGCCATGCTGTGTGATGGGCGCGGCGGTGGGTCGACGTCCAAATCTAATAAATAGCCCGTCGAAAGTTGCAGACAGAAGACGTAAACAAAAGACATACGACTAGTTTACGTTCGTGAGGATCGATGCCGCGCTCTTTGAGGCTTCTAGCATGGCGCTCCAGTACAAAGTCCTTGAGGCGCTCAGCATACTCCCATCCTGTAGGAGAAAGATCCGCATCCGCCTTGTAGGAGTGTTCTATGAGAGATGGTCCCGACTACCACCACGCGTTAGTAGACGATCTGGAGAGACTAAAACACATACTCGTGCAAAATATATCGTGCGGAAGCGATTATGGATATTCATCAGGAAAAATACTATTCTTGACTACTGATTACTCAGTAGATATCAAGCGGACAGAGATCACTTCAACGTACTTGAAGGTATCCTTGGATATTCTGAGACGAATTGAGCTACACCCTATGAGATGTTTGATTTGACGCACATTTAGTTTTATATTCTCTCCAACCTAAGTGGAACAGGCAGAAATCGTGAGCATCTCGAAATCGAGCTTTGCTGAGAGGAAACTTACATTGGTTATCTTGATGAATGGCCACGTTCTGTCATCCACCGTTTCATAATACTTCTCATGATCATGGATACGCTTGTAATAGTCATCCACAGCCTTGTCAGGGTCCCAACCGCGATACTGTCCTTTGTGGTTAGCAGGTGCACCCGCGCCAACCAAGATCGTTTAGACATACGTCAGGCGACGATATCTTGACACTCCTGATATTGTTTTCAATAATCTCCTTATTATCGCATAGTGTTTCTGTTCTACGATGTCAACTACCTATAAAATATGCCTGAAGTAGTGTAGACTCACCGAGTAAAACGACATGAATCCCAGCTTTGTCAAACCTCTCAGCGAGAGCCTGCCTTGTGGCCTTGATACCATTGTTAGCATCATAGATAACCACCTGTCCTCCACCCTCGAAAAAGTCCCAAATCAGTTGTTCACAGCCAGCTGAGATCTTTCTCCGAAGCTCCTGCGTCTCGGTACTCTTCTCGCCTGGCAATGCAACATGAGTTTTCGTTCAATCCAGTGGACGTTGTTCACGCACCAAGAGTAAAGTAGTCTGGAGGCACTTTCTGTGTACCACCGAGGGTCTTGCGGCGATAATCGCCTAACGACACAACCTGTGTCTTTACGCCCATCCATCGCAAATATCGTTCCAATGCTCTCGAAATATGGGTTTTGCCACGAGCAGGTAGTCCAATAGTCAGCACCAAGATCTTTCCTGCGTGGAACAGGAGCCCCGACTCTGTCGTATAGAGTGGCGCGACCATAGTTGAAAGTGGTTAAGTTTGAAGCCAAGTTCCGTCATCTCATGATTCAATTAGGAGATGGAAGAGATAAGATAAGATGTAAATGCTGATATACACTGCTACAGTATGATATTTCTTAATACGAAAACAAATGCGAGAGATAATAAAGAAGGTCGCAATCCAAATGCACAAGCTAGTGCATTAAAGGTATGCAGAGTTAGAGCCCTGTCATATCTGCCGACGCACGATAGTCTTCCATATCCTGGTCAAGTTGGGCTGCGGTTACAGCAGCCTGGCGTTTCTTAATTCGCTTTGGCCCTTTCTTCTGGCGTATCCGCCTCGGTGGAAGAGGTATAGCTGCAGGCGCTGGTGGTATTGTTTGCGCATGTACTCGCGGGTTTTGACCTGGAGCTTTGGGTCGACTACGATCATGAGAATTGAGCTGTCAGAAACAAGCGAGAAATCAATCAAGACTAACACTGGAGGCACAGCCCCATTGACGCCAGCGACGTTGGACTGCTTCATTAAGGCGGCTGAGCCAGCGATTCTGTTCAAGAGCGACGGTGCTGGTGGAGGTGCAGCTTGTGCTCCCGTTGATCCTGTCCCCTCTGTAATGATTTCAATTTTCAATGGTCGCCCTAGGAAAAGAACGTCAGTTTGGGGTTCAAAGAGTGTGGGGTTATAGGAGACATACGTCCATCCACCACTTTACCATCATATTTCGCCTTGGCTAACAATGCATCCCCTGGACGCGCGAAAGTCACAACAGCCATTCCCTTAGAGTTTCCCTGCGAGTTGTAGACCAAGAAAGATTCTCTGAGGGGCCCTATCGTCTTCCTGAATAGCTCCTGCACAAGACTTTTGTTGAGTCACGATCAGGATTTCACAGCAGACACTCACATCGACTTCTGTTTCTTTCACATCCAGTGGAAGTCGAGACAGAAATATCTTGCTCCCTAGATCATGTTGAACCTGTTTCCCCTTTCCGGCGTTAGGAACTGGAATTGGCGCGGTCTTCCAAGCTGGAGGTGCGTGGCCTGCATGGTTGCCTAAGAGTTGACGCTTGGGCCCATGAAAGGTGTTAAGCCGAGCATAAGGGTGCCCATTCATGTCGGTATGACAGGATTTGAAGTAAAGTTGAAATGAAAGGGTTAAACGCGGTGTACACAGTCTTTCGATAAACAACAGTAAAACAAAAGACACGACGCTCGGCATCTGATCCGGATTCCGACAGCTTGTACTACCACTTCAGTCTTCAATGCTCCGTATACCTATACTCACTTCAATGAAAGGTCCATAATCTCGGAAGGTGTTTATATGGGGGCTATTTTACTAAAAGCAAGTGCGCCGAGGAAATGAAGGGGATTATCAATATAGTGAGGCAGGTCGGAATTTCATTCCTTCAGTCTGCTGACAATAAATTGGCAGCAGGGTTACAGGGTAGCTAGAGCCGTAATTGAAGTTTATGACAGAAGCTTGCACTATTCCCCAGAGAGAGAATTCATCAGATCCGTTTAAATGGATTCAGCTTTTCAAGGCCGAGCGGCATTGACCCATCGGAAAATACTCGGGAAAAGCTTGAACCCATGGGTCTCATTTTATAACTAATCCTATATGAACCTCATGAATAGGGCATGCAAATTTCATCTCTAGTATACCCTTCATCTTACCGCCATGTTTCCCCAAAACCCGTCTAACATCCACTTGGAGTCTTTTGCACTGTCTTACCTCCAACCAGAGTCTGCTTTATCCACCGATGATTTAGACTCCCCAAGTGATCATGAAGCCCGAGCCTCCGCACTAAATGCACCACCTGCGGCTTACCCTATTGCGGAGCGTATTCGACGTCCGTCAGCGACACATTCCTTAGCCGGTTCGTCTAGATCGAAAGCAGACACTATCCCAGGGGTGGTTACCAGTCACACTAACCTCACACCATCCTCAACTTCGATACTTCGCGCTAGAGCAGTGCCTCCTGAAGCGCTTGAGCTCTCACCAGAAGACCAATTGCGCCAGCGGAGGATTGCTCTCCTTCATTTCATCACGATCTGTTGTGCCCTCTTTGGAGAGGGCTGGAACGATGGGTCTAATGGACCTCTGTTACCTGCCTTCCAACGGCATTACGATGTGCGTTTATATTTCCATGCCATTGCTAGCGTTACTCAGGTCAGAATAGATCGGATATCTCGTGGTCTCCACATACTTCGTCTCGAACTGTGTGGTACGTTTCCTTTTCTCCCTCTGTAGTCTGCCATTGAACAGGTCTAGGGCTTTATTTCTGGAGGAGCTTTGAACCTGTATCTGGATGGAAAAATAGGCTTTGGCAAGGTCAGAAATCCTTAATCTTTTCTTCTTGCTGCCCTGCGCTCATCCTTAATCATGTAGTGTGTCGTAATCGGTATTATCACTTTCCTATTGTTTAACTTTGCTTACACTTATCTCGCAACCAAGGAACCTGCTTCCAGCTCACTGCCTATGTCATACAAGCACCTGCACCGCCTTTCCCCGTCATGGTGTTTGCAAACTTTATAACTGGCCTTGGCCTCTCGCTACTGGTCCGGCATTTATCTCTATCTCTTCGCCTACTCTAATGTGATTCCTGTCGACCGCCATAGAATGCTCAAGCAAATGGATTCGTGAGCAGTCTGGTACAGAATATGGAGACCAAGCTGGGGATTATGCACGCCTGCTACGGTGAACATTTTCGCAACCGCCACATAACTCGTACTCATTACGGCTTTCTTCAGGCTTTGGTGCATTCTCTTCTCCTTTCGTAGCCACCTATTTTTCAGGCCAACGCCATTGGTCATTCCACTATCTCGTCTCTGGCGGACTGACAATCTTCAATATCATTGCTCTTACACTTGTATTTCGTTTCAAGCATAGCAAAGGTATGTAATCCCCACGATTCATTTTTACTGACCAACTGATTCTCGAGCCAAAGAGCTGCTTGAGGCAAGTGGTCAAGCTCGACAAGAAACTGGTAACCAGGCGCCAATACGCGACAACGTTTACCGTCAAGTGTTTGGCCTCTCAGCAGTACATATCCTGACTGCGTTTGCTGTGATATATATTGGAGTAGAAGTTACACTTGGAGGTACGGCCAAGCACTTCAGACGTCAATATTTATCATGAACACTTCGAGCAACACAGGCTGGATCGTGACGTTCATCATCAACGAACGTGGTGGTGGTCATTCATCAGGCTACATCTCGTCAGGTTTCTTTGGCGGTAAGTGTACATTGTAAAATAATTGCACCCCATCCTAATTGGCCTATAATAGGCCTTACGCTCGGTCGCGTCGGTCTCCTGTGGCTAAACAAACTCGTAAGTCTCTATAGTAAAATTCCTGGGAACCCCTCGGTCTCACGAAAAAATACAGGTCGGAGAACACCTAGTCATCACTCTTTACACGGCAGTCGCCATCGTGTGAGTAGATATCCTAGCGCCCGAAGTCCATTGGCTGAACCACCCTTCCTTCGTAGTTTAGAAATAACCATCTGGTTTGTGCCTTCCATCATTGAAAATGCCGTCGCCGTAAGTTATCGAACAATACTATTTCTACTTCTTCTCTCATGAACTGTCGTTTCAGGTCTCCATGATTGGCCTTGTTCTTGGACCGATGTTCCCCGTCATGGTTTCGCACGCAAGCAAAACCCTTCCGCGCTGGCTCATGACTGTCTCCATCGGATGGATCACTGGTATCGGGATGATGGGCTCTGCCATTCTTCCCTTCCTGACAGGACTTCTCTCCTCTCGCTTCGGCATTAAATCGCTTCAACCGCTGTACGAATCAATCGCTTTCTGCAGTTACAAGCAATTGACCATTTCATCTAGAATGATTTCGATGATGGCCACACTTCTATGTGTTTGGTTTTTCGTTCCCAAGAGCGCAAGACGCGTGGACTAGACATTTCAGTCGCGTGTCTATGCTGCATTATCATAAATATGGCATGGTTTTGGTTTTTTTGTTGCCTATGTACAAGGTAGATCTTCTCGGTGTTGGGTTATTTCTCTCGACTGTTCCATGCAACCTCCTTTACTTGTAATTAGACTATTTCGGCAATAACTTTCTTTTCGTGGCGTTCCAAGTGGCAATACTAATTAACGGGACGCGTCGACGCGTATCAATGGATCACGATCCCGTGACCTCAGATTCGTGACTTGTAACCACCATGAGCTCAAACAAACTTCGTAAATTTAAAGTTCCTCGCAGTGGTAGCGACAGTTCACCAACAATGGAACGACCCATCTCTCGTACAATGGAGCTCGCAAAAAATCTATCAGTATCTCTACATCCAGCAACGAGCTCGAAGACGCACAATAATGATCCAGTCATGTCACAGCACGGTCTATCGCAGCCTGTGCACGCTTATGGGTCGACTTTGGCAGGGAGTACACCAATATCAGCACAATATCGTGCAACCCAAATACGGACAGCGGAAGCTCAGCTACACATCATTCAGGCTAGTTCTGGAGAATGGCGCACACAGCAGGTGCCTGTCCATGTGGATTCTTACAACCCTGTCGGTCCCTTCCTTCTGATGAGTGTACTTCTGCTTACTGTCAAGATATTGGTGTCAGGGCAAGGTCCCAGAGAAGATTGGAGAACTGGACAGAGAAAGGCTTGCACAGCTGGAGAGGCTTGTGGTGCGTCTCTCTCGAGAATGATGATGCACATTCCCAAAAGTTGAGCGCGACAATCGCAGATAATTCTTCTAGGAATGATTGCCTTGCTTTTGTCGCTAGTCGTGTATCTCTTCGCCACCCGCTCAAACCAGAAAACACCTACCCACTTCACTATCCCTATTTTATCGCCCTTCACATCGGTGGTACGTGCTAAATACGTGCTTGACCCCTGAAGGCTGAGATCAATGACCATACAGATCGAGCATGAGACCTCTGTCATTGGTTCCAAGACCATTACACTCCTCATACTCGTTGGTGCCGCTCTATCGTACTTCGCGATTCGTCTTCGCTTTGGAAGATAGCAACCCGCGTCATATTTTTTACTTCATCCATGCAGAGCCTGAAGCGCAGCATCTCCTGCCCTCACTATGCGGAACTACGTCGAAGCAGCCCACCTCACTAATAGAACGTCAAGCACACAAACCTTGCCGTTTTGACTTTCTGCCGACATTCAGAAACAAACTCCCACGGACGGTCGAATCCTCGATTCTCTACATTATAAGTTAACCAAAAGACGCACACAGTCCCATTACTGCGCCCCTGCCCTCGCCATACCGGCATACGGCAGTGTTGTCTGCCACCATACCACCATACCCAGTCCTACCAATCCGTGCAATGTGCCCCACACGACTTCCGGTGTCACGTTATACCTATCCCAAACGATTCAATCAGCACTGAAACTGAAGCAAGTACAGGAAAAGAAGACTGACGATTCCAACAGTGTTCCAAATGTGTGCGGGATGAATCGTGGGGCGTAATAAAGGATCGTGGACGCCGTCGTGTGGTACACACATAACGCTATCGCCAGAGCGCGTTTCCCGGGCATGAATTCTGCATTGACCGGGGCAGGTCAGTTTCCTGATCGGTATTCCTAAGCCCGAGACACGCACCAGGGAGCCCGAAGCAGAGGAGCGACATCAGGCATGATGCCAGCACCAATGCTGAGTAAAGCTGCGTGTCGGAAAGCAAGGCCTCAGACCATAAAGCTCGCTCGAGGATGGTGTCACGACTTACCTTGGTTATAACGAGGGTGGTGTTGTTGAGCTGGATGAAGGGCAGTTCAAGGGGGGACCATACGCCTTGAATGGCGATTGGCGCCTCCAATGCTATGTGTAGGAGAAATATCACGGAACTTGGAAGTCAATAGCATGAGATGTACGGTAAATTAAAGGAAGAAATCATGCGACTTACAATGGGTGACGGGGAGCAGCCATGGTGGGATTTGCAGAAGTCAGCTGTTGGAACGAAGGTGTGGGGAACAAGTTGAGAACGACCTTGTGATAAAATGTTTGAGCCGACGCGTCGACATGGGGTGCCTGGAGTCGAGTGGGAAATTTTTGATGGTGATAAGATGAGCCTCGCATCATCGCATGCAGATGCGCAAAAACTAAAAATAGCTTTGTGAAATCCATTGAACCCGCGCGTTTCCGTTGGCCGCCACGCAGCACAGCCCATGGCGCCAAGCTGTTTCGGGAGCTGAAGATTTGGAATGCAGAGCATGAAACGTCTACGATGCTGATAGCCAAAGTACTGCACCTACTTTTCTCGATCATCTGTCATTCATCAGACTCGGAGAAGATACTTATAGATAGATACGAATGACATTGTCAAGCGATAGATAGTGATAGTCGCACGCAAGGTCATGAGTCATTCTATCACCATTGTTTGAATGGTCGTGATAAGGAACTAACTCAGCTTTCAGCGCCACAGTCCAGCCTCAGTATCCCCGCGATTGCGACTGGAGTCATAAACAGTTCTAAATTGCAAACAGGATTCTTTTATTTTCCTTCCACCGTCTAACACCTTTGGGTCCGATATATTAATTCAGAAGTACACGCTTGGCACACTCTCTGCATAGCACCAAATACGACCTGACTCCAGCCTCCGCTCTGCTTTTCTCTCTCTCTACCCTACTGTGCGTTCCGAGCTAAAATGAAAGAAGTTATTGTCATGACCACGATGCAGCTGGAGAATACTCTGATTGGTACGGTGGGAGAGTCCAACGTCGCGACCGAATGGTACGGATGGATATGGTCTTGTATATCTGGTAGATAATCGACCAGAGCGACACCAGAATCGCAACGCGAGGAGGTTAGTGATATGCTAATCATGCATCCATGGATTTACAGTGCAATGTTTTTGAGAGGAGTTGTAGCCATCGCAATTAGGCTTGGAATTCATGGCGGACGATATGGCATACACGCCCAAGGACACCTAAGCATAGTGGAGTCAACGGACAACGAAGGATATCATTGAATATAAATGCATGGCAACGATTCAAAAACAGCGACTCTGAAGTCGGTATGAACGAAGATCGAAAGCGGAATTATGCCAGACGGAAAAAAATAACTACAGATATGTAAATGTGACAAATTAGGTCAGTGGGACGTAGGCAGTCTGCAACTCCCACGACAAGTACAGATAGTTACCACCTCTCCCGGCATTGATATCAGAGGTAGCACCTTGGGCAATGCCAATGTATGTGACATTTGGCATGCTAGAAATCGCGTACGGCGAACGGACCAAGGTCAGTTTAGTGATGAACGAGTCCTCATTACTTTGTCTGACAGGAACGAGATAGCGGTAAGAGCCCCCAGTGCCAGCGGCAATGTCTGTATATCGGGAGTCTGGCTTGCTCTGGATGAAGAGATCGAAGGTAGTTATAGCTTCGGAAACATCGGTGGTCATCTCAGGGACTAGCCACACATAACTGAGTAAGATTTCGCGTCAGCTCAACCCTTTCCGTAACTAGAAACTTTGTTGGAAATTACCTCCCGCCCTGATTTGCGTTGATGTCGTCACTTCCTCCTGATAACTCACGAACGCGATCCTGAGGCGCTTGACTCGACAGGTTTCCGTATACAACCTAATTCAATGAATAACTTAATGACTTTTATAAAGAGAGATCAACAGAATGCATACCGTCAAGTTTTTGACGAATGCTTGTGGCTGCACCACCAGTTCCAAGGGGACGGGTTGGCTCAAGTTTTTATCGGGAAGTGGCACCGACGTCGTTTGAAATGTATCCAAGTCACTGCTCAAGCCTGGACCTTGGAAAGTACGCTGGTAGAGTATCAGCCTACTATTACCGCCCACCGTGTCTATTGAGTAATGAATGGCTCGATGAATATATCTTATGAAAAATGACGTACAAGTACGCGTTTCATTGAAGCTATAGCTTTCGGTGTATTCCTTCTGGTCCTGTGTCGTTTGATACAGGAGATCAGACACTTCCTTACTCTGCTGGTCAGCAGCCATCACACTGGCGCTGATCACCGAATACGATACGTCGGTTTGGAGTTGTATTTGCTTCGTGGAAGCTTCTTTCTGAGCTTGCGTCACGACAGCCTGGTTAAATGTTTGAGAGGAGTAGGAAGACGATTTAACGATCGAAATGCTGTGCTCGATAGTGCCTAGAAATCAAGTTAATTCTCAAGCTGGCAGAGGGCCACGACGTACAAACTCACCAGAATTTCCAGAATTATCGTAGTCAAAGACCTCTCTCCAGACGTACGAGGCGTTGATGCTAAGAGTGACAGACGTGGCTAAATCCAACGTGGGGTCATCGAACATGAGATGGGCTGATGCCCATGTCGTGGGTCCCCCCACCAAGACCTGAGAGAGCAAAAGTGCAGGAGCCAGCCACAGCGAGAGAAGCTGCATAGTGATTATATGCGATTGTAACAAGACTCGATATCTTGCTGCCTATCCTTCGCTGCATTTCAGTGGCTTTTATACTGTTGGGCGAGCTTGACAGATCAAGAAAAAATAACAAAACAATGGTCACGGTGGTTCTGCGCGCATCAGGCTCCACACCTGTGTTCGTGTCGTATCCGAGAAACGCCATCACAATACATAGTCAGAAGTTGAACATTGAAAGTCCAGAAGGCTCATCTGGCAAAGCGCGTCAGCTGCTTGTAGACGAAATGAAAGCGCCTGTCAAAGAAAATATCTCATTAAGGACTAGTTCAGCAGCTGAGTATACAAAACTTGAAAGCGAGCTTGTTCGGCCAGATGGATCAGTTGATCGCAGACAAAAAGAAGGATTTATCAGGACTAGTTCAGCGGCAGTAACTTAGCTAGAAAACCAACGCACCAGAAATTTGGGCACACGTACATGTCGTGATTGTTGCGTTATCTGTGTCTCATCTCCAGTCGGAATCCGATCCGACTTGGTCTTCCAGTTGCAGTTGCAGAACCAGAAACCTTTTGTCTGGGCAATAAATAATCTTGCCAGGTACCACCATGTTGCAGAGACTACTTACAGACATCCAAATAGCAGGTGAATAAAAGAGAGAGAAAAGGCCCCGGTGGTTCTGGGCGCATCAGGCAGCAGGCTATACGCCGTCGCAATACAAAGTCGAAAGTTGAAAGCCCAGCCTGAGAAGGCAAAGTTATCTTGCAAAGTGAGTCAGCTGCTCGTAGACGAAATGAAAGCCTGTCAAAGAAAACATTTCATGAGTACTAGTTCAGCAGCTGACTATACAAATGTTGAAAGCTGGACAGCGAGCTTGTTCTGCGAGATGATTTATGCGGACTAGTTCAGCGGCAGTAACTTAGCCAGAAAACAGACTTGCCAGAAATTTGGGCACACGCACGTGTCACGATTGCTGGGTTATCGTGTCCAAAATCCATCCAGTCGGAATCCGGTTCGTAAGGACTTGATCTTCCTCTTGCACTTGCAGAACCAAAGATCCTCAGTTTGAGTGAGAAATAATCTTGCTGCGTACCGGTTGTAAAGGCTACTTTCTGACATCCAAATGTCCATTCCATCGACATTGCGGAATAAAGGCTTCTCATATCCCAAGTCGACCGGTTTAAAACAATGCTCTTGCAGAATGACATGCTATCGTTGTCGGTTGAGAGTAATCCTGTATATTCATGCGTTCTAAGGAGGTATATCAAAGCTTTATCGGGCAGTAGTCTGTTGACCAGCGGTCTTCTCTGCTACTTTGTCAACAAGAGGTGCATCTGCAGCATTCGACGCAGGTATCTCCAACTTGGAGTTTGCGTCGCGACGCGGTGACCTCATATCCCCCTTGAAGCCGATGTAATAGATTCTCGAGACGTCCCCACCAGCGGATTCACTCTGTATTTGATTCTTCAAGTTAGCGACAGACAGTTGGGTATCAGAGGCCGACTTACGAAGAACAGAGACAAAGATGTGATACTTGTGAAGGCTGCGACGCGTAACGGATACTCGATCACTCCTGGCTCACCCTCCAGCAGGGTTATATTAAGGTGAGGTTTCATTGCTTCTGCATCCGCAAAGTCCACTATCGTAGGATGGTTGGCGTAAATCCGTAGATGACGCGGCGCAATCTCTCCACGACCTTCGAAGTTTATAAGGACAGACCTCAACAGACGCGATGCGATCTCAACTCACCAACTTTAAGCAAGACAGACTTTATCCGCACGTTTTGAGTAAACGGTACGTGAAATACTATCTTTATTCAAGCCTCGATCAGCGTTGACTGCCACGGGTAGAGATAGATAGCAAGCTACCTGATCATCTACACCCGATTCTGCGAAAGCTGTCGTATCTTCTCGCTCATCCCATGGTTTGATAACGGCTCTTGCGTCTTCTGGAACGGCCAAGTTCAGACCATACACTCTTTGGTGCAAAGTCCAGCGAGATCGTTGAGACGGCTCTGCCAAACTTGGCTCGGTGCTACATATGACGAGATGCTCACTTGTCTTTGTCAATCACTCCATATAGGTTGGATAATTCAGTTCCTGCAATGCTTGATGCCACAGAGAAATCTTGAGACGACATAAGAATGGAGTGGAAAGGAAAGAACCCCCAAGTAACTGCCATTTATTTTGAAGTTTAAGAAAATAAATAAATATTAATTTTGATGTGCCACGTGACAGCATCATAATTTTTGGGCAACTCGTCTGCAAACCGACTTTCGACACATGCATCGGCTTCCTCGACAATTTGTCCAGTTAAGGACCGTTGCACGCTTAGGACGCGTCCAGCAACACAAAACCCTTTTCATAAGGCCTTATACCGGCCAAAATGGGCCTGAAGCACCCGCTGGCAGTAGCCACTCAGGACGTGCGCCAAAGGCGTCTTACCCCTACCCCAATCTCATGGTTTCCGACCCGCTTCTTGACGCCCGCGACGTGCTAGAACTTCCACCAGATGGAAAAGAGCAAATATTCCACAACCGTGTCATTGTTCGCAACCACACTTCCATTTTCCACCAGGCGATGGAGGAACAGGGATTCGATTTCAACGACGAGTCATACGAGCCCACTGCCACTGACGAGACAGAAGAGTCAGCTTCCTCTCTCGAAAACCTTCCACTCTCCCCCTCCGACATTGCAGGATTCTATCGTTTCCCTCTAGTTCGCCGCCGCGTGACGCAACAGACAGGCAAGGGCAAAGTTCACAGGGTATACGTTCTCATGGTCGTAGGCGACGGGAACGGTATGGTTGGGATGGGACAGGGGAAGGATGAGGATGCGCCACGAGCCGAAGCCAAGGCCCTGGCACAAGCTGTACGCAATATGGACTGGGTTGAACGATTTGAGAACCGTACCATTTGGTCAGATATGGAGACGAAACTCGGTGCTACCAAACTTCTCCTGCGACCGCGACCTGTCGGATTCGGGCTGAGGTGTAATCCAAACTTGCACCAAGTGTTGAAGGCGGCGGGCATTAAAGATATAAGCGCCAAGGTGTGGGGTAGCCGCAATCCAATTAACGTCATCAAGGCCCTCTTCCGAGTTCTGCAGGCCGGACATGCACCGCTAGGGATGGGCGATGGTGTTGGTGGGCCAGCGCGAAAGTTAAACAAGGGCAGCGGGTTGAGGAGCAAGGAGGAGATGGAACGCGATCGGGGCAGGCAGCTCATTAGTTTGCGGAAATAATAATTCGACCCCCGTGCTGTGTAATTGCTTATCCACGTATAATAGATTCTATGTTCTGGTAAATGGTTAGCTGATCGTAAAACCCTTAGGATTCGTATCTCAGAACACCGAATTCCCATTTTTTGACGGAACAGTTTTAATTCTAGGTACCGAGGATTGTGTGAGAAAAGCACCACCATACGAGCGTGCGCCAGTCGTGTAAACTGTAATGTTATACAATACTAAGCTATTATGGGTCGAGCCATCCAAAAACACCAGACACTGTGGAAGGGGTAAAAATAACGACCTTTTTGGAACATCCGTAACCTATCCTGAGACATGGTTGGACAAACGGTCGACGTGAAGAACTCGAAGTCGGTGGTAAAGGAATGACCCTTCTCATAATCCCTCTGAGAAACTCCCCGCAGCCTGAATCTGGCTTCGGTAATGTTTCTGAGGTGTCGAACGCCTCAGCAGCAGTCAGGAGTTCCCAACAAAATGAAGAAATGCAACTGTATGTGAAAATCTGTTGCTGGCGCGGTGCAAGCCTGTTATGTTTGCGCAACCTGGCTTGAATTTCGTCCTTGTTTTCTTTGAGCATAGCGTCGGCGATGTAGGCAAAGAAAGATCGATCTCGGAAGGACACATGAGAAGAATCTAGAATCTATATTCAAGGTCGGGTGCAGCTCAAGTGTAATTGTTCGATGAACATACCTTCCCGAGTACGACATGCCATGGCGGTGCAGTGCTGCCAATGCTCTTCGCGCAACTTGTAAGGTGAAGGTGATAACGTCGATTGTCATTGATACCCAATAATGAGATAGGGCCCCATAATCTTGGAACTGGCGTAGAAACTCTATGATGTGGAGGTATGAATCTGAGGCGAAGGCATGCACGTAGCCACCTTTTGTCATTATCCATCGCAAGCGGTACCGCGTAGAGGAGGCGAAAAGTGAATTCCAGGTCAGATATGGTGATGTGTTCGGGAAATTCAGGAAGCGACAACAAGAAAGTAAAGCTGTATGTAAGATCATCCAGCAAGCCCTGGGTTACAAGTTCCTTGAAAAGGTCAGGCATGTGCGTCGCAGCGATCCGTAAAGCGCTAGCGCCGGAGAGCGGTCCTCTAATCGATGCTTTGTATGACAACCATACACGATATCGTGAATTGGCCTCATCAGCATAAAGGCGAATGTTGGGCGCCCAATGTCAAATCCGCTATCGAGTTTATCAATGGTCACAATAAAAATGTTCGTTTCAATCGTTAGAAGGAGTTCTGCAAAGATCTTTCCAAATTTGTATAGCCTGCGAGGGAGCTCTTTCTCTTGCTGTTGTACCCAGATCTCAAGGATGATCTGTAGTGCACCAGGGGTGCGCTGAACTTCAGGGAACAATGGAGGCTAGTTAGATGAGGGGTGCTAAAGATGCCCAAGAAGAGGCATTCAATCATAGAGTGGGGCCCAGATCGATCGGCGGAACCAGATGATATGTAGTTGAGTAGGCGTATGAAATGGAAGGAAGACAACAGAAAGGACCTCTGGGTGAAATCCCCGTGTAATAGATTCGGAAGGGTCGGCAGGAAAGAGCTATATGAACCGTAACGTAACATCTACAAGTATCATATACGATACTTACCTGAATATGACCCGGCAGCTTCCGTTCCCTAGGTCTTGTCGCTTTCCAAAAACTTGTAGGTCTGGGCATGTTGAAAAGCCGAAGAAACTGCAAAAGCCTAATAAGAGCTGTTGAAACATGATAGCGTTGGGAATAAAGAAACCTAATAATTATTTTGTCGATGAAGTTACAATTTACTAAGCCGACAGCCTGAGGTCCTGAGCTTGTACAGTAGTGGTTGAGACTCAGACAGCTTGGAAAATGCGATCAAACTTTTCACATCGTCACACACACGTGCAAAGCGCGTGGTTTCGATTGGAAATTGTTTATGCCTTGGTCGCTTATATGTCGAGCGGCGCCACTCGTGTAAGTGAATATTGTTGCCCCACACATGGACGGAAGCACACAAACCGACCGAAAGCCCTTCAGTATCCATGACAGGGGTTCTATTCCGCCTCTGCTACCTTTCCCATCCTACCGACCTCCTCCAGAGGTCACTGATGGCCCGCCTCGTTGCCGACGCTCAATCGTTAGCGGACCCCTCATCCACAACGACGAGGGCCGCAGGTGGTTCAAGGAAACTTATAATATAGAGCTCGCCGAGCACGGTGGTCAGGATATGAACGTAAACCTGCGACTCGACAAGCTACTCAGAGAGAAAGGCATTGATGCGTATGGTGTCCACAGTGCTTCACGCAGGTTGGAACTAATTGACGACTTCCTCGTCGTCACGCATGTCAAACATGGACCTTTCATTCACACCGGGCCTGAAAATGTTGAAGAAGTTCTCGAGGAGGACAGGAAGCCTATTCCAGGTGCGAAAGAGGAGAAGGTCAAGGCAGATTTATTGTCGAAATTAGGTGTGAAACGTGTTCGATGCAGGCATTGCAACACGCTGATTCGGAGGTTTTCTCAGGAATCAAGACATGCGGCTACAAGTCCTATTATTCGAGTATCTACTAGTTAAGCCAATTACGCCGAGTCAACTGGCCATGGCAGAGCAGTCATCCACTTCTTATTTCTGACTTTGTCTACATTGTACTTTTTGTCACCATTGAAAGACGAACATAGCTTGTGCGATATATATTTCGACCAATCCAACCTGAAGAATGTGACAAGTAAGGAATTCAAACTTTTCATCAACTTGGCAGTCACACATGGCACGAGAAAAACGCGTGGTTTGGATTTTAAATTACAACATACTACTTGACCGTGGCCAATAATTCTGGACCCATGGTTGAAGGAATCACAAAATTCGACCCAAACTTGACTATCCATGACAGGGGTGCTCCCGAGGGACAGCTACCTTTTCCATGGTACCGACCTCCTCCAGAGGTCACTGAAGGTCCGCGTCGATTACGATCCTCAATTGTTGGCGGACTTCTCATCAGCAACGACGAGGGCCGCCGGTGGTACAAGGAAATGTCCAATATCGAGCTCGCCGATCACCATCGTCAGGACAGAAGTGTTAATTTGAAACTTGCCAAGCAACTTGTTGAGAAAGGCATCGATGCATATGATGCCTGTACTGCTCCACGCAGGTTCGATATAGTTCACGACTTCCTCGTTATCACGCATATCGTACATGGTCCTTTCATTCACGATGGTCCTGAACATTATGAAGAAGTTCTTGACGAGGACAGGAAGCCTACTCCAGGCGCGAAAGAGGAGAAGGCCAAGGCTGATCTGTTGTCGAAATTAGGTGAATCGTGTTCGATACTTACAGGCGTTGCAACCCGCTGATTCGGAGGTTTTTTTCAGGAATCAAGACATGCGGCTACAAGTCCTACTACTCGAGTAACTACTAAGGCAACCATGACAGTAATTCAATTATTTCCGTCATCGTCCCCTAAGTTGACGTTATTGTTTCGCTCTTTTCTCTTTCAACTCAGAAGTCAACCACTATCTCTGTAGATGGATCACCACCGGTCCCCACTCTCTGTATTTAATGCAACTAGTACTTACGTAGTACCCTCTCCGCTCACAGAGTTGCTGAGCTTGCACGTTGTGGTGCGTGGAATGTGGCGCAGTGGGTGCTCTGAAGGCGGCAAACGCGAATTTGATTGTTGTCCCATGAAATGTACGCTTCTGTACAGGTGCGGCGATTGGGAAAGAGAAAGAAACCATGCTGGGTGGCTGTTCTGAATAATGTGACTGCCACACGTTGTGTCCGCTTAGCGTCGCCCACCGTGACGTCGTTCACTGGCAAGTTCCCGACCCGCAATCGTTGGCGGACTTTTCATCAACAACGACGAGGGCCGCAGGTAGTTCAAGGAAACATACAATTTTCGAGCTCGCCGATCACCATCGTCAGGATAGAAACGTAAACCTGAGACTCGCGGACCTACTCATTGACAAAGACGTCGATGCGATTGATGTCCGACGTACTTCTCCACGCAGGTTGAATTACGTTGCTAGCGACTTCCTCGTTATCACCCATATCGAAGATGGACATTTCATTCACAACGGTCCTAAAAATTGCGAAGAAGTTTTGCCGAGGACAGAAAACCCATTCCGGGTGTGAAAGAGGAGAAGGTCAAGGCAGATCCAGTGTGGTCGAAATTAGGTATGAATCGTGTTCGATACCGTGACAGACGTCGCAACCCACCAGAGATTTTTTAGGAATCAAGACATCTGGCTACTACAAGGCCAATAGTACGCCGTCTTTCAATAAGTTAACCATGGAAGTGGTCAACTTCTTCTTTCTGTACCTCGTCTATATATACTGTACCACTTTTTTTTGTCGCCGTTGTTGGAGGATGTGACCAGAATTTCGAACTATCATAGCGGGTTGTGAGTATCGATCGCTGCGGTGAAAGCAGTGTGGATACCCTGTGCAGTGGCCGTATAGTAAGCTATCTGTGGATTTCCATCTTACGCCACAGAACCTTCAGTGGCATACGAGTTCTTCGGAAACCAGCTGATGCTTCACTAAATTTATTGTTCATAACTGGGCCACGTCAACTGCATCAATTCTGGTGACTACTTCATGGATCGACAAACCTGAATTGTTCTTGTTATGACCAACAGGATTGTGACTTAACGAGTCTTCATGACATGTAAGGTTGAGCACGACGTTGTCAGAGAGCAGCAATCTCTGGGCATCTATTATATCAACCGCCGCGTTGGTGACATTTTATAGGCGTACAACATGTGTACAGAACAAGTAGGGCATGAAGCCAAGGTAAAAAAGAATACAAATACAGTGGTATCGTACATACCCGCCGAAATGAATAATGATCCCTAAAATAAGGAAGGGTTACATGCACTGGCAGTGTCGAAGCAATCTAGGTTGCGAATGAAATGAGGAGAGTGCAGATGCAATCAATAAAATAGCCTTGCGCGTATATGAAGCATGCTGGAGTTGCGTGAATCGTGATATATGCTGATGAAGATGCTAGATGCTAAATGCAAATGAGGGTGAAGATGCGATGCGATGCGATGCAAAGTAATAAATGAGGGAGTGGACAGTAGCAAAGTGTTAATACAAGCCTGAAGAGTGGGGGGATGAAACGAGAGCGAGGCAACGGAGAGGTGGCTACTCCTAGATGAGGTCACTGCGCACCAGCGTGGGCAAACAACTTTCGAGACATGAACCAGTGGCGCGGGGGGCGAACACAGGCCGTAGTTCGCTGAGTCTGCGGATGAGTTGGGAGGGGGATCGGGATCGGCGCCGTGCCCCGCTGGTAGGTCTTCGCCGAAATATCAGCCCAGACGCCCGAGAAAGGTGGCGAAATAGGCGCTTGATCACACGTATGGGTTGAATCGAATTGTGATCCGGGAGGCCTCCCTCCTGATGGCGACGTAGACGAAGTAGTCGTTGTAGAAGCTGGGGATGAGGGACGCGAGAAGAATTTGATAGAGCTGAAGATTCCAGGAGTTTTGGGTCGTGCGCGAGGGCAAGTGTCAGGCGCGGGGTTGGTTCCGAAGCTTGAGGGCGTTGTTGAAGGCCTTGAGGAGGGGGCAGAGTCGGTCATTGTTGCATAAACGGAGAAACAAGGCGAACTTGGTTGGGAATGTGGAAGGCACTGCACCTGTGAACGATAATCCTGCCATTCGGCATCTGGCGAAGGAGTCTCGGATCTTGTGAAAGCCATCTCGCCACTGTCGACAGAGCTACTGCAAGAATAGATGGACGGAGAAGACATTTCCGTCGCTGAAGAAATCCATCGTAGGGAAGGAGAAGTCATCTCCTTGTCATTAAATGAGGCATCCATTGTCACAGGTAACCCGCCGTTCTCAGAAATAGCATTCCCAATAAAAAATTGGGATGAGTACGGGTCGAAGTCTACCGCGGTCTGCATCGTAGATGTGCCATTCGAACGAGATGTTGCCAGGCTTGCTGAAGTATAGTAATAATGCGCCTGGTGCGCAAAGTCGGTTTCGATAGTAAGACCCTTCCGGGTGTGAATCGCAGCCTTGTCTTCAAACCGAGTGTCGAAGTTGTTAGGCGTAGCAGGAAGTGATGGGGTTCCTGAGGACGCGGGTGATACAGGTGTAGGAGAACGCTCGAGCCAGGCGAGCGATGGGGTTGGTGATTCCAGAGATTTTGCTTCCTTCCCGGGCGAGTATCCTGTCCAGGCAAAGCCGTAAATAGAATCGTCTGCAAGAGATCCAGTGGAATCATGCTTGGCGAAGATGATATCAGAGTTGGAGTCTTTGCTCCAGTGTGAGATGAAATCGACCTTCTCTGACTTCGATGGAGGGAGTACATCGCGAGGTTCCTCCTCCGAAGTCTCGCTATCGATGTCCATGCCTGCCTCCCAGGGGCATCGAGCCATGCTACCCTCAAAGATGGCGGTATCGGAATAGAATGTCTGCACGTCCTCGATGGCATGTCTGACCTCACGCAAAGTCATTCTTTCTCTCCAATCAACTTCCAGCATCTGGACTAGGATGTCATTGATCTCGGGGGATATGGGAAGAACGGTTGGGAGGAAACCATGAGGGTCACGAAGGTAAGCGCGGAAAGTTTGGTCGTCTGGAGTCGCAGACTTCCAGGGGTTCCTTCCCGTCGCAAGATTGAGAAGAATAATGCCGAGGGACCAGATATCGTTGAACATGGGTGAATAGTTGCCAGTGGGTGCAAACTCTCCGCCCTGGCATTCTGAAGAAAGAATATTGGTCAGAACCCTTGTATTGGAGACACAGGGCAAGCGACTCACCTGGGCTCATATGATACACGCTTCCAGTGCGGAACTCCTCGCTCAGCTTTTCAGTCGTAGCGAGTCCAAAATCAGTGATGGCGACGCGGAGGCCATCATCGAAGCAGAGAACATTCTCAGGCTTCAAATCGCGATGATAAATACCAAGGTTATGGCAATATTCGACTGCATCGAGCAGTTGTAGGAATACATGTTTGATTAGTGCGTCGTCTCCAAGATAGCGACAGCTATGGAGGATTTGGGTGAATAAGTCATGGTCTGGGGCGTAATCCATAATGATATAGGTGCGGTTGAGGTCCTCTACGACACGGTGAAGAGTGACGACTCCAGGATGTGAGGAAGCAATTTGGTGCAAGGCAATCTCGCGTATGTGGATTTGCCGTTGACGATTAGTCTGATGGGCCTGGGCCACGAGGCATTTGACAGCGTACGACTTCGGAGATGGCGAGTGGGTCTCCACAGCACGGTAAACGACACCGTAACCACCCACACCCAATACTTCTACGAGCTCGAGGGAGTCGCCATCGATGAGAGTCCCAACTGGTGGGTGGAGGTCGGAGGATGCAGTCTTCGGCGACATGGCTGTTCAATACAGGAGGTCTAGAGAGGACCGAGAGATGTAAGCACCAGTGCCAACACGAACTTCGGGATATGGAAGGGGAAGGGGAGGGAATCTGGGTATTATAAGTCAAGAACACGAGTTTCCCCCATTTGTGCGCGTGACAGGCAGCAACCTGTTTTGCGCGTGTAGAACATGAGGTATCAAAACAAATTTACTTACAAACTGTCGGGCACGCCTTGATGCGTGTACAAAGCTGTCACGTTGACAGGAGTGAGGAGGGGTCTCTGAAAAATGTGTAACGCCCTTACCTCTCGTTTTTAAATGACCATTGAGTGGATGATAACCATGCACTTCTCAGGCTCCGAAATGCGTCATAAGGTCCACCGAGACATAACTCTATTGTGGATCTGAGATGACCCCCCATAAAGGCGAAGTGATCAGAGACATCGGCTATGTATGCTGCGAGAGCTTGGCAAGCATGACTGAAAATTTAGCGTAGCAAGACCCCAAACATGCTCCTCTGAGTGTAGAGACCGAGAGGGGAAGTATGTCGCGACTAGCCACAAGTCTTGACGACATCTAATACTGAGAGTTAAAATTCAGAACTAATCGACAGGGGTCCGCCTTGATAACGAACCCGAATAACGGGGATATATCATATACGCTTGCCTGATGACGCTGGTGAGTGGTGACAATCTGGAAAGAACATCCTTGGGGTTCTTGTGAACGATCGACACAGATAATGAATGCCTCTTACGTTGGATTAATATTATCTCAATAGTAACGCCTATTGACATAGATCTACAACTCTGCGGTTTTGGTGTGTAGAGGTCATCGGTTAGCATCTCCTGTAAACTGTAAATATGCACTTGCCCACATTGAAATTGCCAACAAACCCTGCATATTGGCCAAGTCGCGGTCGCAGCCACTGGAGATCGGCGATCTAGACAAAGTTGAAGCTTTTGACAAACTTGATCATGACGATGTTTGTCCCAAATACTTGCTGCCTATATTATATGGATGTGGGCCTCTTCAACCACTACATAAAAGCAACAGAGTGAACAAACGGCGGTGTACCGCAGGCGGAAGCAGACTGAGATTGCCATGACGCGCCTTTCACGTGGTTTAGTTTGTTTGGTGGAATGGTCACGTGCCAGAATCGTTTTAACGTGGATTTGGTTTGCTTCCGACTTGACTTGAACGCTCATCGCTGTCCACAACGACGACAGGCCTCAAAAGGCGCTTTGCTCGTCGTTGGACTCACTCTCGAAACTGTCTATTATATTTTCTACCCAACTATTTAGCCTCTCAATAGGCATTCCTTGACAAAAATGTCGCTCCGCGCCTTCACTGTCTTTCAGGACACCCCTTCCACTGATCTCGCGAAACCCGTAACCCCCGCAGCCTCCCTTACATCCCCGAAGTTGACCTCGAGACTGCTGATTGTCAACGGTGCCACCACTGTGAGCACCGCTGAGAAGGAGAACGTTCATCCTCTTACTGGGGAGCGACCCGGCCCGAGCACTGCCAACTCGAAAAAGCGCAAGACTTCGGTTCTTGCCACCAAGTTGCAGACCCCTTTGTCGACTAAGAAGCAAAAGGAGTCGAATGACGGGGCAGATTCGACCTCTGACGTGAAGAAACGAAAATCCACCGGGACCTCGAAAGTCAAAAAGGATGGCAAGGCATCGACTTCGAGGAAGGTGACGAAGAAGCCGTTGAGGCGGGTATCGCCATTACCCAAGGTCGATGAGGAAGCAGAGCGGGAGCGGGATAGGATCACTCAGGCTAACATCGATTCGCGCTGCCATGAACTGACGGTCAAACCTCTGGCCGACGTTTCACAGGCTTTCGAGGACGAAATTCCCGTAAAGCCTGCTACTACCAGGGAAGAGGACATGTCAAAATTTAGATCCGTAAAGGTTGGTGGATCGCTTTCAGTCAGATAGCACTTGTTAACAATTCTCCAGGAGTCCTCCGCGGAGCCAGAGATTCGTGACTATTTTTCATCTTCCCAATCAACCATTCTCCCGTCGGGCTCTGATGGGGAAACCCCTGCCATCGATAGCCGAACTTTCTCTACCCCCGAGCGCAAGCAAATCTATGCTGCCTTCACCTTCGCCTCACCTTCGCCTACCAGCGAACGCTTCAGCAAGGCTACTCGCGCCAGCTCTGTCGTCTCTCTCGAGCTCCTATGACATGAGCCATTCTCATTCCGTCGCTGATGTGATGGCTGCAGCGCTTCGTTAGCATGTCTTACCGCGTCACCGCGATGGCAACACTTTGCGCATATTATGGTTTCTCTGAAGTCCGTTTTTCTCGGTCATAACGACCCTCGCATGCACACTGGCCTTCCATCGCATTTGTATCCCCACACTCGACAATGCAATGTACACGTCGCATCTCATCTCGTCACTAATACTTTCGTCTTATCGTCTCTTTCTCCATTTTATTTATTTTCGCCTGCACATATTGGTCGTCTCTTGGTTGCATTTATTTTTATTCCCCCACACTATCATCCATATATCCACAACATATCCATGATCTCATCACAGTCGCCATGTATCCTCACGCAGCTTTGCTTTGTTTTGTTCTTATCGCCATTTCACATGTACAAAGTTCTTTCTCTCATGCGGAGAAGCAAGTGAGCTTCAACTATGTATACACGTTGTTGACTACTCCGAAAACATGTTAACGTGCCTCGCAGGTCCGTAAATGAAGAAAACGAGGCTAGCACGCCCCCATACAGTCAGCATTTCGTCTGAATCGTCACAACTTTAACTTGTTCATTTAGCGGGACTTATAATCGCATGGGGCCAATCAGTTCAGGGAGGTTGAAGGTTAATGCGGATGCGCCAGAAACCTGGCCACAAGACCGTTCAATGGGAATTGATATTGCAATTCTTGACAAAACCAGGGGTTCCGTGGGGAGTCTGAATCGCATTTCCGAAATGTTGGGTTCCAATGCACTCCTGCACCCTAGTGTGACGCACTTCTTCAGGCTTCACAGCGCGAACCAAACGGTGCGTAATTTAGGAGGGCCTCCAAGACCCAGGTTCATATATATCGGATGTTTGCCCAAATGACTTTTGTTCACCTTTCACGACCGTACACGATATCATACATCTGTTGCAACACTCTCCCTTCACCTGTATCGCCCGCTCGCATGTCATCTTCTAAAGCCATTTCAACGGTTTGCTTCATTTCAGCTTGAGTTGCTTGATGAGCGGACTTGTTCCCATGATATTTTGCGTCCATGACCATGGATGCTATCGGCTCCCACCCCCGGTAACGCACATGTTGGGACCACGACCAGAACGACTCCGTCGATGTCATAGGGTATCTGGTATACTGCTGTCTCAAGGCCTCGACTGTCTTCTCAACTAAAATGCGCCGACGGATGTGATGCAGTTGGCGACGGTCCTTTCATTTAGGAGATGGGGTTGAGGGGTCTTCTTTTCTCGAACGAGTGTAAATCACTGACCTTTTGACTGAGAATATTATAGTTGTCAGCTTTGTCCAAAGTTCTCCGTAAGGATATGTTGTCACGTTCTAATATTTCGTAGTCTTTCACCAACGTGTAATGTCTCGACTCCACCTCCTCAAGCTAGCTTTCCGCCCGGTCCAGCTGGGCTCGAAGCCGGTGGATCTCGTGCGCATACGTGTCACGATCCTCATAAACTAGATCAAGCTCAGCCTGTGTTCGACGAAGGCTTTCAGACAGCAAATCTTTCCGTTTCATTGTGACATGTAAAACATTCTGAGTGTCCTCCAATTCCACTATAAAAATGTGAGTATTCTCAGCATGCCTACAGAGGTGATGACATACACTCGAGTTCCCGAAACCTTGATTTTCTACTCTCGTAGCTATGTCTCCCTCTCTCATCGTGATCATGATACTCGGACCTAATTTGACATGCGCGCATTCTCAGTAGCTGCGTGTCGTCCTGGTATGTGATATAATGGTAGTCAGGTAGGTCATAAGACCTGGATGGAGATTCATCTAGAAGAGGAGTTCATTTTGCGGATGTTCAACTTGAAGAGTAGGGGTAGCGACATACAATCACCAGCTCGTTCATTTTCGTAACGGTGGCCACAGCTACTTCCGACGTTTTGCTCGTACATGAGCTGATGGTTTTTTTCCGTAGTCATCTCTTCGGGTTGTGCAGACATTTGCCTGACCCACGAAGAGGGTGCAACCGAATCAGAATTCCGCGCACCTGTGGTCGATCGATATGTTGGCCCCCTCGGAGAAGATGACTGGTGTGACGACATAGGAGCGTCTACAAGAATGTTTGTTTAGGGGACGTTGAAAAAAGGTTCAACAAAAGGAGGGTGGGTTTCAGGAAGTTTAATAATGGATCAGAACAGAACCTAAGTTTCAGGGCTTCTTCAAGCTAATTGGGCAGTATTAGAACTAATAAAGCCAGTGTCCCGGCTATCTGTCGCATCAGCAAAACGTGGCGATACTGAGAACCTGTCAGCCACATTACCTGCACTGAAAGAGGGGGGTTGTAGGAAAGCTCTTTTTGGATACGTGGCTAATTTTTCGACCATGGGTGAGGATAAATTGAAAGTAGAGCCGTCAGTTACAGTACTACTATCATATGATATGATCTCACAAGATAAGATCCATGACCTGATGATCATCATTGACATCTCTTGATCTTACCAAATTGGTGCTGCGATATGGAAATAGCTGTATCATTCCTACTACCATCACCTCTGAAATCTTCTGTCGCAGCTAAGTACGTATAAGTACTATAAAATGCCGAATCCTTACGCTCGCGTCTGAGCAGACGCGTGTGCCTGTGCTCACATCAGGGTTAGGATCCCCCTATGCAGCCCTATGTGGGTACTTGGCTCTTCACTGGCATCTCCGCGTGCGTACCTTACCGCACGGGGGATGTCAAAAACCTAATGCTACGATGGCGGCCTCGGGGGGTTGAGAACGGACATTACCCTTTTATTCTCTGCGACAGATAGTTGCTGTACAAAGTCATTCTTGCTTCTGGACCATGTATGCTAGCACCCTCCCTGGTGTCGTCTTTGGTGGAACACTAGCGGGGGTCGTCATCCTTTTGTACGGTCTCCAGAACTTCAAAGCCATACGAAGTAGGCTGAGTAATCTCCGTACGTCCGCCAGTCAATTTCTCAACACGCTCTTATCTTTCTACCACAGCAAAGTCCGACGTCGAGACTCAGCCTCCGCACCTGATCCCTCCATCTGGTCGGCCCAATGCTACACCCAACTTTGCTTCACGAGCATCTCGTACTAGTTCAATTCTCGACCTTCCTCGTTACACCGAAACTTGGACGGAAGAAAGAAGTCAGAGCAACCAAACAGGCCTGTCTCTGAACTCCCTTTATCCGCAGACGCAGGACGTGCCACTGGCATCATCAGAATCCCATTCTACCTCTTCGTCATCTCATCTACCTTTTTCCACACCTGCTGCTGGCACAGCCTCAACATCGTTAAACCAAGCGAGCGAAACAGAACGGTTCAGATATGAACCTCGACAGATGCAGATGCCTACTGTCCCACCTCCTGCTTATAGCGAGACCAGCTACATTCCCTGATGACGATTGGCCTATGTCTTATCTGCATACGCATCCTTTTTCCATATTGAGGTCTATCTCTCCCCTTTGTGCTTATGCTCTATATTTAAGCTTGAGAATGATAATAATTGCTACGACTGTTATCCGTATTGCCCACGACAGTCAATACTTAAACTAAGTGCAGTGTTGAATGTGTGCCTTTTTTACTTAATCCTATATGGTGCTGATGCGTCAGTTTCAGCCACAGGGATTATGACATGCGTATCGACTGGATCTTCCCTTTATGGATTATATGACAGCGCTTGGCCGCACGGGAGATGTTGAAAACCCAAGGTCACGTTGGCGACCCCCTCAAGGACAGCCTCCTCAAATGTTTTATACGACAGATCCTTGCTGATCCAGTGTCCAATTTTTTCCATGACCAACTGGGCTGTTATTGGTGGTATACTCGGAGCATGTCTCATTATTGGCCCATGTCTTAATTCTATGGTGAAGAGACGAAATGCCAGGCTGAAGAGGATCATGGGTACGTCTACCAAGTCAGTCCCATATACCATACGAAAAATCTCACTTCCTTTTTTCCACCAGCGAAGCGCGACATGGAGTCGCGAGTCGTAGAGGTACCTACTCGCCCACAGCTATTGCGTCGGCCACCACACCTCACCTCCCAACCTCAACCTGGGCCATCGAATCTCACCTCACCCCCGGTTCCCGGACCATCTCATATTGATACACCTCCTGAAGTAGCGCGCTCTAGCGAAGCTTGGGCTCGTGCATTCGAAACGATGGCCAATGCGATCAGACAAGGGAACCCGAATAGACAGGAGAATCCTCTGGGTCAACGTTATCCTCAGACTCCACAACCACAGTACGCACCACCCCCTGAACCCCCTGCGTATGACGTTCCAGGCGTAAGCTCTCCGCACTTGCCTTTGCCTTTGCCGGCTGCCCATATGCCACACCCACCCTCTGCAGCCTCATCTCATGTAGTGCTGCCCATACCTCCTGCGGCTCATCCACCTTCTGCTTCCTCGTCTCATATACCACTGCCGGTGCCAACTGCGGCTCCAACACCCACCAATCAAGTAAGCAACGAGGAGGTCGCAGCCCTCCGCAGTGAAATTGAACAGCTTCGACGAGAACATCAACAAATGCAGGTGGATTCTGGGCCTGCTGAACCTCCTCCAGCTTATGACGAAAACCTTTACATTCCTTGATGATGGGTCGATCTGGCATCCCCTGCGTTAAAGAGATTATGATTCAATATTATGACCACCAACACGACAATGTGGCGTCCACCCACATCGGCCCCTTGTTCCTACAATGAAGATTCTGTAATGCACAGTGCAAAGAAGTATCATAGCCAGCGGGACACAGGATGGATAGGGATAGGTGTAGACCCTACGAATACTATCAAACATCCTAATGCGAATTATAATAGTCAGAAGGTACAAGACATGGGATACAACAAGTTGTGGGATCTCACATATGCGATCCATGATCATGATATCTAATCAAATTGTTCTACTGACAAATTTTGAAATACAACTATCTTGAAGCATCGGCTACAAGGGACGAATCTCCAAGGGCAAGTATTTCAGCTACTCTGCCTCTCCCTCAGTTAGTTAAGTCTGAATCTGAATCCCATTCTGATCATAACTTTCAGGACTCTCTCTGTTATTCACTATATCGTATCTCCTTTGCAGAACTTCCCCATCGAAGGCGCCTCTCTCCCGGTCGTATGCGAAGGCGAAGTCGACCATTCTAATGCAGAACGGCATTGCTTGCTTGATGGGCCGATATGTTCCCGTGAAGCTTCGCCTTCTTTACCATGGCCGCTATACTTGAGTCCCAACCTGGATAGAGGTAATCCGCTTAGACGAGGAAAGCATGAATTTCCTGATTAGAGGTGACAAGGCTCTCACTGTGCTGCAAGCTCTTTTTCTCTCTGTTTTCACAGGCGTAAACTGAAAGATGCATATTTAAGAGGACCTCCGAGTTCGCCTTTCCCGGTCATACGCGATATCGTACATTTGCCGCAAGATTCTCCCTTCATCTGTGCCCGCTCTCATGTCTTCTTCTAAAGCGAAATCGACCAT
>JABAJV010008619.1:0-42031 GCA_018854895.1 Tricholoma furcatifolium
GGTTATTGATAGACATGATAAGATCTGATTATGTTATTAAGATAAAAGATTTCATCGCCCACATGACTCGCCCAATACGAGCGGTACGAACGGCTGGTTTTAGGAGCCTGGCGTGGCAGAATACTACGGGCTGCCGCCACCTGCTTACTGCTGCGTTTCTTCAGTATCTCAGGTTAGACCGATCCATCAGGTGCTGCGGAAGATGAAGACAACAAGTTCAGACCTGCGTAACTGTTGTTTCACCAGGAGCAAAAATTAAATATGGCAGGGCCGTAAAGGATGCTCTCCAGTTGCTCAAAACACGCCGGTGGGGGGATGTTCTTCTTCTCCAACTCTTCAGGCTATTACCAAATGCCTTGTCGCCAGATGAGATGGCAATGAATAAGTGGCCCTCGAGACTCCCTTCAACGGGTACCTCCTTTCCATATCCACATTTCTTTCCAGGAGCCGCCTGATAACGCGGTCGGCCACGCGCGCGACGACAGCTGGATCATTATTCAACTTGCGAACGCGTTCTTCAACGTTGTCTCTGTCGACGCCGTAGCCCAGGACATATTTTGGCTTATACTGACACACGTAGTCAAACGTCAGTATCACCAGAAATATGACTGAGGTCAGAGGTGCACCATTCACACAAGCGCGATACTAGTAGGCTTGATGCCATGGAACGAAAGAATTTTGGAAGATATGACTGCGGGAAGTTTTTCAACAACGAACGCATCCCCAGTGGAGGCTGGACGAAATACTGAATTGCTCATCCATCCATGCATCATGGCTCAGGCGCTCAAGAATATCATGCCCTTTAAATATGTGCCTCTCTTTTGCAGACAAGCGCCTCGGTCTCGTCCACGTGTCAGTTTTCTCCACGTTTTGCCAGTGGGAGCGATGGCCAGATCTGATAGAAACGAATTATCTGGGTTAATTACGGACTACTCGGCCTGGCACCTTTGCGACCACAACACTCGCCATCTCATCAAGCCCACTACAATATGGGCAAGATGCTTTACTAATGACGAGGTTGGAACATGTGCCCACTCTGCACATATAGTCGAAGAGTCCCTCCTTACCTCCTTACCACCTAGAGTCAGTAAAGCCCTCTGACGATGGCTACCATTTCTCCTACTGAAACCAACTCAGAATTTGATTGCACAACCGAAAATCGCTCATACAGCAATGGTGTCATGCATACTCATACAAATGAAGCGCCATACAACATCGTCTTCTTTCAACCTCAGGATACCTCGCCTTCATCAAGCGTTGCCGCCGTGATCAAACAGCAGGAGGGGTCACTGCTGTTTATCCCCATGAGAATTATGAATTCCGTGAAACAGGGATGCATAGTATGGCAGCTGCGCCAAGTCAACCCATTGAAGAATATGTGAAGAACCCTTTCACGCCCTTTACCATCGACTATAACGAGTATGGGTACGAACCGATATCGATGCCCTTCGCTTGAACAAGATTGGATGCATCCAAGGGACGTTTCGTGGTAATTAACTTCGTCTGCTTGCACAAGGACCAGCCATTTATCTGTCCTAATTCTTCATTTCTTTTGTCAGTCATTGCTAATACTAACTTCATACCCGAACCATACATTTTCCTCTTTCGTCTCCTATCCTGCGTATTTCCGCTGCAAAGATGGTACTAACTGCTGAAGGTCGTGCTTTCCTCTTCCTCTTTTTGTATGTATAACTGTAGTCGCGCAGTTTGTGTACACGACGTCATTGCAATCAAGGGGCACGCGAGTTATTCGCAAGATGATGTGTACACTGACTAGGAAACCTACGTAGTCCAATACGTAACTATCTCCGATATATAACGACTGGGAATCGAGTCCAGATCGACAGGATTTTTGACAAGATGAACATCATTGGGAAACGAGATCAGTGGTCAGCCTCGCTGTCAAGCGCATTAGCGTCCTCAGATGGTCGTTTCCTCTTCTGAGCTCCAGAGCCAGAGTGTGAGAGGGAAGTGGAGCTGTGGAGAGGACCTTCCGTTTTTCGACGCCTCCGCTCTGTCTCTCGAGTATTCAGTCGCACACCCCATCGGGCAAGTTGCTGACACAAGTCAATCAAAACAATCAAGTGCCAAGTTCAACAGCAAACCTTGGTCAGATCCGTAGACGCTCGTAGACCAGGGAAGTCCTTTGATGAATAGACACGAAATGGGCCTCCATAGCATTCCGCTTGAACCGCCAAGTTGGCTTGATCGCGTGGTTTTGAAAAGATATCGAAAAATCGATACCTCAGAATGAACGTGCCTTCCGCCCTGACTGCGATATCCTGGGAAACAGAAAGAATTCAGAGGCCGGCAGAGTAAATTGAAGAGGTTTGTACCGCAAAGACAAACATAATGGATTTCCGCCCTTGATAGTCTATCAGGACTGGCTGTACAAATGTTTGTCCAGATAATGCGTTTGTCATCTTCGAGCTTTCCCTAATCGGATAGCGGCCAAAGTAATGCCCAATATCGGAGGAACTTGAAGAACTCGAGGAAGGTGAATCAGATGGGGTCAAGATAGTACTCAGAGGCAGATGCCTGCGTCCATTGGGATAGTGAGAAGTGGATTCCATCGTGGTAGATGAAGGCTGAGGTCTATACGTGTCACTGCTGTGTTTTGGCTGAGAGGGGACGGGAAATAGATCAATGGTGCACATTAGTCCTAACAGTTGTATGTCACTACAAATGAGATGGACAATTGAGCTGCAAACAGACTCGCTATGAATGAACAACATACTCATAATTCATCTCCGTCTCTTCATATTCTGTGCCTGCGTGATATACCCTAAACAAGTGGAGCTCGACCACGGGCGGAGGATCAAGTGGTCGTCGATCGACCGTTCCGTATCTTTGGTCTCTCAGGTAAATCGAAGCCTGTCACAAAGACGACGTTTTGACAAACTGACTTTCTTCCTAGCTCCGCTTGCTGTATTTCGCGGAGCTCAGCTCGTATGGTTGATCCAGAAAATTGGCCATGAGCGAACAGAATGGGGTGACCTATTTGATCTGTCCCATGAGGTTGGCGACTGACGTCGTCAACCATCGTAGTGGGCCCTGGTGAGGTCTGGTATCCGCTGTAAAGCATGGCTTGTTGGGTATGGTGATGGTTCATCATGTGGTGATTTTGGCAATGCACAGGCTTTTATGCTTTTGCATTGGCAGTGGACCACGATTCCGATATTGACAGAGACCAAAGAGCTGGGTTCCTGGGAAAAGGCGCGATCACAGCCTAGGAACAATCTCCGATCTCGGCATGCCGCAACTTCCCGCCGGGAGGCCATTATCTGTGTTTGCAGATCGTTTCCTTCTCTTCACAGTAACCAACGATGAATATCGAACAGTAGGATGAGCCTATAAACTTTTTTTTGAATAATAAATGGTTTAGTAAAAGTTTCCATTATGCAAATCGGGCCGCATGCCGTCGGTGTTTGCCAGAATCATGGTCCTTGGATGAAATCTTCAACAGCAAACTCTCATGTCATTTAAACTCTCTTTTGCAGGACACACATGTTTAACACATGTCTCCACACCACAGGTCCATGACTTCCGAGTCGGAGACTCGAAGGACGGGAATTGCCTGACATTCACTTATTGTTACTGTTTCAAGTCAATCCAATTGTCCAAACGTTCATTGATATGGCATATCGATATCGATAGAACAGGATCCTCCTTCCTTGAGCGGTAAACAAATTAACTCAGGCACACAGATATTGTGCTTCTAAAGTATAAGTGGCAACGTGAATTGGGCGCACATATTCGCAAGTCGCTTGACTATAGGGTACAAAGAGCGCACACCACCTATACAGAATTATATCTCCGCGTCATAAAGCTTGGCTGCCGAGAGGAAACTTCCGCTGACGTCAGTTCAATGACCCCTATCAAACGATATTCAATTGTTACTTAACATGAGGCACCCTTAAGCAACATTACGGCTGCCCGATCCACTATCTTAATTACGACAACGGAGAGAAAAATCTCAGATTGAATGATTTTCAAATGCTTAAATCTTCGATGGTGTAGCTTATAATAATTGTACTACGCCACACGCCACGTTACCGCTGGGCCTCTCGATTGCACCTTGTATCCTGGCGTAGAAAAAATGGAATGTGAATATGATCATATCTGGATCACATAACCGATAGTCATAGACTCTACTTCTGTACCGCGTACGACCAAGATCAGTTCCCATCACAAATCGTGTTTTGCGTAATGATGGTAGAGAATGACAAAAGGTTTATATCGCGATGTGTGGGTGAACTAGTACATCCTCAGAGCTTCCATGGCTGAGTTTTATACGGTTGATTCGACGACCGAACGGCAGGTTATTTATCCTGTCAAAAGAGATAATACCGATGGCCGCATACAGTCGTGTAAGACATTCTTGATATTCTTTTTATGTGAGATACATCGAGATAACAACTCACTTTGAAAGACAACGACCACAAGATCATTTCATCTTAATTTGATTGTTTGACCCACTTTTTCTGCATAGCTTCAAGAGTACTTACCCAGGTTTCTTCTGGATCAATCGTTGGCGAAGAACATACTGATAAAAATACATTCTCTAGAATCGTTGAAATCAAAGTAAACTGGGGGTTTTGGTCACATCAATCGAAGGATAGTTGCTGCTGCGGCCGGGATTAGTTTCTAACGAGATATTCTTAACTTCAAGATGATGGATGTCTCCACAAGCATACACCCCACGGAGACGAAACTGCATCAGAGAAAAATGTGGGAAAGATGGACTGAAATTATAATAGGTCGTTCAACTGCTGAAATGCGAGGAACTTGGAAACAAACATAGTCGACATCTGACTGTGGAGAGCTTTCTTAGGGTCCAAAGTATGACACGAAAAGATTTATTGTGTACTCCGAGAATGAACTGTTTAATGACCAGAGAAAAAGGATCAGAGAGTATTTAAGGAGGGCAGAAGGTAATGGTGTAGTCGGCGCCCAGGCTGGCGTCGCAGGTCCAGAGGGCAGTTCCGCTGGATTCGTCGTAAGCATAGACGTAGGAGTCGGGGCAGTTGTCCTTGAAGTAGGAGTAGTACGCGACACCTTTTAAAACATAAGTCGACGGCGACAAATATTTTCAATAACACGACGTACCAGAGGGAGGGCAAGTGGCAGCGGTGTCGTAATCACCAGTGCAGCAGTTGGCGGAGTTGGCTGGGTAAAAGAAGTCAGTTGATATCTGGAAAGAAGGACTTGTGTCATACATGGGTCGCCGTCGAGATCAGCTTCGCAAGCGCTCTTGCAGCCGACTGGGAAGCCAGTGGAGTCGTAAGGGCCTTGCAAGGCGGAAGGGCCTAAATACAGCAGGTCAGCTCAATAGCTTACAAGGACTGCTCCATGAACGCACAGTCTGGGCCAAGGTCGACAGGGCAGCTAGCCGTAGCACAGCCAACGTTGTTGGTGATGCTAAGAGGAAGGTTGTAACCGTCGACAATGGAAACTGAAACGGCTCGATCAACCTGTGATAGTGGTGATTGGGTTCAGTGCATTACCATCGAAGTAGTCCAAGCCGTCACTAGCGCCCAAGGTAAACTCGGCGAGAGTTGCAGGGGGAACACCCTTTTATCACCACATTAGTCGACGAAACTAAAAGAAAGCAAGCAACTCACAGTTCCAGTGTTGGGGTCACAAACGAGACCACCATTGCAACCACCGTCAAGGCAGGAGTTTGGTCCAGGGTCGGTGGTGAAGTCGCAGTCGCGACGACCCTAGAAAGTACAAATCAGAAGAAGATACGACAGTGTGTAACTAGAAACCCGTACCCAAATCCTTCCGGCAGTCCAGTTGTCTGGAACAGTGAAGGTAACGGCAGTGTAAGCAGCAGCCTCCCAGCTGAGATGGAGCGTAAGTTTGAAACGTTCGCATCATATACACTATCAAGCGAAGCATACCCAGTAGTGTAGTCGGGAACAGCCGATCCAGCGTTCAAGTCAGTGAACATCTATGCATGCGTGGTCAGCATTGCATTTCAAAACTGTTAATTTGAAAAGCACGTACTGCAGGCCTAAAAATCGAATTTTGACCTAGTTAAATGAAGTCACGTCAAGGGTTTACGACAGTATGTACCACATGGTGAATGGGCAACCATTGTAGACCTTGCGAAGAGAAAGTGAGCAAAAGGGCACTCGACGACGAAAAACAACATACCGTGAAGGTACGAGCAGCGGCCGTGGAGGCAAGGAGGGCGAGAGAAGAAGCTAGGAAGAAGGACTTCATACTGTAACCTGAAAGCTCTGGTTGGAGAAACTAGAACGCTTTGCTCCCTCTTTATATACCATTCAAGAACCTGTGGTTCGTCATATGATAGAACCAACAAAACCTGTATCGCCGAAGTATTGCCTCACAACATTGACGGCGCATGTGTCCATCAGCGACGGGTACCTCAGGTGTCTGGTGAGTCATGCAGTCCAAACCTCGTGAGCAGCTTGGTTGCCAGTGATTGCCTCGATTTGACATTGGAAAGGCGCAGTAGAATCCGGGGTAGCGGATCATCAGCAGGTTAAGATAGCTAATAAGCTAACCGATCAGCCTCTTTTGCTTTTGACGGAGGAGGCGTACCTTTTGCACCCACACATCAAACTTTTCACACGAGGAGAATCCAAAAGACCGTCAAAATGAGTCTCATATTGTAGCTATACAGTATAAATGTCCTTGTAAACGTGATCCGTAACAGTTCAAAGGCAATCGTCGAAACGTCCGTAAGAGTAAACCCGTCATCGAGGCGGGATGAAAATTTCACGATATAGTGCAAGAGTCTAGTGTGAGTAGTAGAGATTAAAGTGCTTACAAACTATCGCAGAGTGTGCAGTTAAAATGTAGGGTAGTGCGGAAGATAGCAGCTGCGGACGTGATGAGTACTCAAGCAGCGGTAGATAGTTGATGGAGGCTTACGCAATGCAATAAGGGCGACAAATACTGCGATGACTAGCGCATAGATGATGCCGTATTTGACGACCTTGATGAAATATATCAGAATCCTTGTTTTCACACGACTGAAAAAGGAACTCACCAGCCATCGGCGTTGTTTTTTTTGTTTGATTGAGTACAACGGTGCACGAATTTGCTTCGATGGACGAAGCCAGACTGAAAAAAGAGAATCAGCAGCGCAAATGAATTTGGGGATATCAGACAAACATAGGATGGTTGCATGGAAGCGATCGAAGTATGGGATCAAGATAGGCGGGGTAAGCATGAACAACAGCACATGTCCCAGTAGAAGGTCCGAACTCCACAGCGACAGTTCAATAATTTTCACCAAAAACTCGCGAGGAGGCTGGGACATGGCATGTGCCCCCAGTCCACGCCCATACCAACGGCCGCTCCACCACGCACGGTTAGTCTCATCGTGTTTGAATTCACGTGAGAGGAACACCGCAATAAGAATTTTATGAATGGCACGCTGGATAGCGATGACACAGATGAGGCCAAGTACCGCGTGCGACACATTCCAAAGTTCGAGGAACCACTATGAAATTCAAAAATCAAAATGATGCCGCTTATTTTTAAATAGTCAATCACGAGTCACCCACCAGGAATTCGAAGAAGCCTATCATCCCGATAGCGCCGAGTACATGTGCAATGAAAGCCATCATGGTTCCAAAATTGGGGAAACTGGACTCCAACATAGGGCCGAGGAAGAGAGAGAAAAGGAACAGGGTAAGGAGTATGGCCGCATTCCAGACAATCGGCCCAACTGCGATGACTGCGATTCGGATCAATGGGCTTGGGGGCTGTTTGCCATTGGATCCTGGGAAGGATTTGACAAACATATACGCGATAACGAAAAGCACGGCCATGAAGATGGGGAAGATGACCTCGGAAAATAGGACTGCCCGCCATCCAGCACGCGGGACGTCTCCAGAGAGTTTTTCTGATGGGTGACCCAGCCTCTTTTTCTTGTAACCTGTGATCATGGTTCGCGAAAGTCGACAGTACCCGATCCAAGAGTTATTATGCGAGCGCGAATTACCGCGACACATCCATCGCAAGAATTCCCTGTCCACGAGGAGGAAAAGTCAGAACATGACCAGAGGGTAAAGTAATAACACAGACCTGTAATCAATTATGAAATCGGAGAAAACGAATTGATGTGGGTTGAAGAGGAAGGGCGCCAAGCAAAGTGAGACGATTGAAATCCAGAAATAGATCAAGTACGGCGTCCATAGCGTCAGCGTGACATAGAGCAATGAAATAAGCGTCCGCATGCCCAAATAGATAGCTGGCCCCGCAAATCTGGAGAATAGAATGTTGAAGTAAATTCTCGTCGTCGCAAAGCCACGTCCAGTAGCGATATATCGAGCACCACCGAGCGTCAGATTGCTGAGAATCGAATGCGTATAGATCTGCGTCGAAAAAATTTCGAAGACGGGGGAGAGAGATCCAAACTGTTTCGCCAGACGGAAAATCGCCTTCCATGTTCCCCTCTCAACCAGTTCTAAGGGCGAACTGTCAGCTAACGAGCGAGACATTTGTCATGCGGGCCGTCATACGTACCTTGAAGGAACAGAGGCAAGAACGAAATCATGAATACCAAAAAGATGCTAATGATACATCGTCTAATCCAGTCAAAAACAGGGACTAGGTTGTAGCATCCAGCCTGCCCTCCGAGGAATTGCCCTGCGTCCGTATACTGGCAGATCACGAGCTGGGAGTTCAAGGTACCCAAAAACACGACTGTGCGGAATGCGCATCAGGAAAATCAAGAAATCAGAAATAAAGGCACGTACGGGTGACAATGAAGATCTGAACGGAGAGAATGACAAGCATGTTGTTGATGTGGAACCCAGGATGGCCATAGTAGAACGTCAAGAACCGATCGATTGGAAGCTGTGTGCCCAAGTAATAGTACTCGCGACTGAGCATCTGCTCGCCCATTCCCGTACCGATCTTCGTCTGGAAATTCAGGATAGTTCCAAAGCCCAAGTCTCTGCCTTTACCGCACTGATAGTACTCCGTATGCTTGATGCGCCCTCCACGTCCAAACGCGTTCATACCGGCGTAGATATCCTCGTTGAGATGGAGGCCCTTTTGTGCTTTCGAGACACCACCGCGAGTGCACATGTACAATCCGTTCAAGAAATCAGGATGTCCATAATGGAGTTTGCCTCCGATCCACGCCATCGAGCGCGCTGCGAGAGTTCCAAAGGTTTGTTCTTTGCCAGCGGCAAGATCACCGAGGATACCAATATTCTCTGAGAAGATATACTCGCGGGCACCGACGATAGCAACAGGGGCCTTCTTGAAGTCATTGTGACCCCATTGCGCATACGGGCTCTGCGTCGACACAGTGTACTCCTCAAACTCGCCCAGCACATTCCGAATCTTGAGACACTCCTCCAAATAATTATCCTGATTCGCGTCGATGAGCTGAAGGTATTCTCCACGATAGAAAATAATCGCATGGTTCTGATTATCTGACTTTCCATCACCCAAGATCGGATTCCCAGGGAGCTCAATACGGAACTTGGGTCTGCGGCGTCCAGTCTCAGGTATGAACTCGCTGTGGCCATCGATGAGAGAAGAGAATATGCGTGGGTCACCACCCTCTTTCCGTGGGGGCTCTTCCTCCAGGTACGCGATCTGCAAATCTGGGTACGCGCGCAACAGGAACTCAGCATTCTCATGTTCCTCCTTATTGAACTTCGAATACCGCTGCATCGACACTAGGAACTTGAACTTGCGTCTTGCCATGCGCTCGAGCTCACGTTCGAGCTTGTCCGTATTGCCACCGAAGAGCTGTACCACTTCGGGGTTCTCCACACGGTACAACAACTTGATCGCCTTTGAGTAGTTCATCATGCCCGAGACCGTGCGATAGAGCGTCTGCGCACGGAGGGAAGCCCAGATGCGTGTACGGAGCGTGAATTCCGGTGCGGCACTCTTGAAACCGATGAAGTAGAACGGCAAGTCGTCAGCCTTGGATTGACCCTTCTCCTCACCCGCAAAGGGGTTCGGACCATTAAACATCGCCGACTCCTCCGCAAGAATCTTGGTGTCCTTGACAAAATTTTCCCATTCGATAGGATGGAGCTGCTTCAGGTATTCTAGCAGCGTAACGCGAGTGTTCTGATCCTCTTCACGGATGATCTCTCGGAGCGAAAGCAAAGTCTACATAAAGCAATTCAACCGCTAAGTCTCCAAGTAAATAAATAAAGCCTAAGTCACGCACCTTCTCACTGTAATGAGGCGTCAAGACCGTAAACGTTGGCATAGCATCAACCGGGAGGGGCGGGGGAATATCCGTGGTCAAACTCTGCGCAAAGAATGAAATCCTCCGCTCGGCCTCGCTTCCCCTCGGGAAGAACTCTCCTTTGAGCCCCTTATCTCCATGAGAAATGAAGAACGGTGGCGCACGCAGGGACCGCCTTCCACCGGCCCCGGTATCGACCTGGTGATACAGGAGCTTCTGGACGTGATCGATCGAGAGCAGATGTTCTCTGTACATCGATATAATGATGGCGTTCCAGATTTGCGACACCAGAACCTATAGTAATATCTTAGATCCCTCCATCCACAACGTTAATGAGAAAAATAAACGCACCTTGGGCTTGTACTTGACCTCCATATCCCCCGTCGCCAACAACTTCGCATAAATCCTCTTCGGAAGCCTCGTATAAATATCCTTCCACGGCGTCCAAATCGACAACCCAAGCGAAAACGACCGCCCAATGCTGTACACCGTATTCCAAATGATATACCACAAGAACGTATCGAGAAAGTACAGCGCCAGGTCCATGAAATACATGATCGTAAGCGTGAACGCGGCCTGATTCGTACAAAGGTTGTTACCGAAGTACTTATCATTGCACGCCTGGATCTTCATGCCAACCATAACAAGAATGGGGTCCTTGAACGAGAGCGTGAGGAAGAAATACGATTCGGTGAACTTGCACGCGAAGATGAGGAACCATAGGAGCATGGACCCGAAGCGCGGTGTGCGCTCGAGCTGGGGGTACGACGCAGTGAACGTCTGACTCGCGAGGTACTTCCTTGACTTGCTCGCGACGCGGTCACCAAACATGCGGCCCGACGGCATAGTAGCAAACAACACTGTCGCCACAACGGAGATGAAGAACTGCACGATACCGAGAATGTACGCCAGCGAACCGCCGGGGCTCGATCCATGCTCAGCGATGACGACATAGAACGTAGGGCCACAGGTAAGCCCGAGTGTGATAAGCAAGAATACGAGGCGGCGTGTGAGGTGAGATGAGTTATTCCAAGTCGTAGGGATGAACGAGAATTCCGCGAGGGTGGCGAGGATCATTATGATCGTCGCGACTGCTCCACCAAGTGCCGTGACGCTCCATGACAGCGCAGGGGAGGACGGTTTCGTCTGGTAGATGGTAGGCGAGTTGAAGGAGGTGTAGAAGTAGTACATCGCTATGTGGATGACCCAGATACGGTTGAAGTTGACCAGTAGGTGACCGAAAGAACGTTTCTCGTAATAAGTCTTGAAAAACGCGCGATTCCAATCTATTCGATCGAACTTCATGTACCTCTGGGCAGGCGGGATGTCCACGAGGCGGGTCTACACATATCTCTCAGCATATATACAGAAAAGAAAAATGGCCAGTCTGCAAAATGACGCACCTTGTCCTGCAAAGCGATCCGCGCAATACCCTCAGGGTACCAAAACAACTGGTTAACATCATCATAACCAATAATCTCATCATGGTCCTTCTCCCTCCTCACAAACTTTCCATCAACAACCTCGTAGCCCTGATCTCGAATGAACCGATACAGCGGCTTGATGACGCTCCTAAGATAGAGCCCCTCGGGCACTGGCTCCACCCGACTTTGGCATTCCGGCGAACGGTAGTAATCGTCGGCGCACTTGAAGATAAAGCACAGGCACTCCGGGACGAAGCGCACCTGGGCCGCCTCGCCCCAAAGTAAGAGATAGAGCGCAATCTGCCTTAGGCGATCGTACTGCGACATATTGTGCATGGCCTGGCGCCACCGTTCGAGTGCGGTATTAAGCGACTTTTCATGCGCAGGCTTCTTCTCCTTGCTGCGCTTGGACCTCAACCGATTGAGGCCAGGATTCTGCGAATGCCCCACGGCGTCGTCAAGGTCGAGTTGCGCGGCAAAGTACCATTTGCGGTAGTTCGCGTTGTGCCCGCCGATGTAATCTGCGTGGAGTGTAATGAGTGCCTGGTTCGGCGACATGCGCGACGCCCGACTGTCGAGGAGTTGCATCAGGAAGTCGAACTTTATCATACGTTAGTACATGTCATCATTGTTGGGATATGAATGAATGAATGAATGAATGGAGTGGAGAATTAGAGGAGCATGCAAGTAGCCTAGCCCCTCTACGGGTTGCACAAGGTGCGAACTGCAAAGAGAGGAAAGCACGCAGATGGTAGAGACCGTCGTCAGTCGGTCGACGGGTCTCACCCAAGGCGTTGCCAAGGGAGTGCGAGGCATTGCGCAGCGCACCCCCTCTCTTGAACCCAAGCCATTCAACACGTCGAGAATGACCGTAAACCGCATGCACAGATGACCTGCAGGCCCACGAGGTACGCGAGCGCATGATGCGTTACATCGCCAAATCCGGCCAAGTTCTCGCGGGTGGCGACTGAACGCCGTAAGAAGGAAGAAACAGGCCTACTCACCATATTGCGCATTGAGTCCCTCTGAAATCCAAACTTTTGCGTAAGGTCCAAAAAGATGTCCTCAATCTCCTCTTTGGAGAGTGGGATCTGGCGCTCTGTGCTCCATGCCGGATAAGCCTCGCGGGCGCCTGTAGGGCCGCCGTAGTCCATGAACGTGGGTGTCGACGAGTCAGGCTGACCCATGCGAGCCTGTCCTAGCGACTCTGCTGAAGGAGGGTACTTCTGGCCATAGACGTCGACGTCTGAATCGGTGTCTTGAGGTGCTGCAAGACAAAAACAAAAGTGAGACGACAGCGTTGAGAGAGGACTGGGCCTGTCATGCTCACGATAAGGATCGTATGTACCATGCTGATCGTAGAAATTCTGGTCATTAACGCCGGGGTTGCTGCTGTCGGATGCATAGGTATCTCGACGGCCATATTCAACATTGTCGGACTCGTTGTCGTAATATCGTCGCTGACCGTTGTTAAAGGGGTCATGGTGGTTGTCTGTTGATGAGGGCGACGACGACGAGGGGTAGCCGTCGTTGCTGGTGTGCCCTGGTCTGGGCATCGTAGGAGGTGGTGGTCAGAGCCAACCAATGTTGTCGTCTCAATCCAAACAGCACCGCCACTCGGCTAACTCCGCCCATGCACTCTCCCTTCTTTTTCCATTCATTTACACTCAATGCTCTATTGAATGCGTTATAGGCCTCGTAAAGTACTTTTTTCTTCAAATGTCGAGCCTTGAAGTCTGCTCATTTGACCAGCAGCACTCCCAGCATTGTTTCGGATGGCTCGGTTTGTCATCGTGATCGACAGATGTTGTAAACATTTTCTCCGTCTGGTCCAGGTTTACATATGTTTCAAGTACAAAAATACAGCCAACGCACTCCAACGCACTCCACATATAACAGCACATAACCCTCGTTGTGGCCTTTGTTACGGTACTTATTCGTTGCTGTACCCAAGCATTGTCGTCGTTATGTGACGCAATGTCGTGGGAAAAGCAAGCTGAATCCGTTTGGAAGTGACCGCGGCGCAGTCGCTTGACAGCACTGACAGTGCTGAGTGAGTGCACGGCACACTCGCGACTTGACAGATTCTCGAGTGTGTTCAGCTTTCGTTGAGTGATTCACGGGCCTGACATAAAGGAAGTCTCTAGATAACGTCGTTCAACCAAATTCCAATTCTTGATGACCCGGGGATTTATCACCTTGAACACTGCCGCAACAGTAATGTTCTCAACTCGCGAAGAGCTCTACTTATGCTTCTCGAAGTACGTTCTTCATTGTTCTATTATGAATGCTTTTAACATGGTTGCTCGTTCAAAGCATCCGTATCATCCTTGAAAGTCCTTGAAGGCAATTCTGCTTTGCCGTCACCCGGCGGGATAGCTATGATCCTGATAACATAGACTTTAGCTTTCACTCTGCTCTGTCGAGGGTCTGTCGAGTCACGCTCAAAGTACACGTAGCACCTCGGCGCAAGCGCTGAACAGAGTCGGTGCTAAAAATAGACCGATGCCGTGCCGATCATCCTCGTACACTTGCAATTGGTCTTAAATTTCTCGATCCTCAAGCGCAACCTCGTCTACACCGCCTGACCCAAATGTCGCCTCTCAACATCGCTATAATCGGCGGTGGCCCAGCCGGGCTCACCCTCGCAAACCTCCTGATCTCGCCCAATATCACCGTCACCGTCTTCGAGCGGAACATCTCCCCCACCGCCCGCACCACAAAAGGCGGTACCCTCGATCTCCACCAAGACACCGGCCTTGCAGCCATAGATGAAGCCGGTCTTCGACCCGCCTTCGACTCCGTAGCACGTTCCGACCCCGCTTCAGCGGCGATGGTCATCGCCGACCGCACAGGGAAGCGCATGCTCGACTTCAGCCCAGGCGTCGACGCCTCAGACGACGGCAGCAACTCCCGCCCCGAAATCGATCGCGGGGCTCTTCAGACTCTCCTCCTCTCCTCCTTACCAGAATCCACCATCCACTGGGGCACGCACCTGCGCTCCATCACCCCCACCGGTACCCTCATCTTCTCATCCGGCACCGAAGAGCCCACAGCAGGCAAATACGACCTCGTTATAGGCGCCGACGGCGCGCGCTCCAAAGTCCGCGCACACATATCCCCCAGCACGAGCCCCGTGTTTTCCGGGATCACAGGTATGGAACTGCACATCACGAGCCCAGACACTCTGCACCCTGAGATCGCGCGCGCAGTCGGGCACGGGCTGTTCAAGTCCTCCGGGGGCGGGCGGGCGCTCGCCGGGCAGCGCGTTGCGAACGGGGACATCATGGTATACGCCTTCTCCCGCAGTTCCGCCCCGAGCGACCCGCAGGACCTCATCGACAGCTTTGGCGGCGACCTCCAACGTACACAGGCCGCCCTCCAGCAGCGCTTCGTGGACTCGGGGTACTCAGAGGCGCTGTGTGCTTGGATCGGCGCTGCGGATCCCCAGACGATTCGGACGTGGCCACTTTATGAGTACGAGTTGCCCGACGGACACGTTTACGAGCACAAGCCGGGGTGGACGCTCGTGGGCGACGCCGCGCACGTCATGACGCCGTTCGCAGGCGAGGGCGTCAACGCGGGTATGCGATCTGCGCTGGAGCTCGCACGGAGGCTCAAGGCCGCGGCCGCGGCGGTGGTTGAGGGTGATGCGGCTGCGCGTGCGGAAGCGGTCGACGAGGCTGTTAGGGGGTACGAACAGGAGATGTTTGCTCGGATGCGCAAGGTAATGGGGAAGACTATGTATGCAAAAAAGGCGAATTTCAGCGAGAATTCCCCACAGACCGTGGTGGATATGATGAATGCGCTTATGGCTGGTGCTCCACCCCCGAACCTGGGTGCATAAGGGATTGAATGACTGAATGGCTGTTGAATGACTGAATGGCTGTTGAATGACTGAATGGCTGTTGAATGACTGAATGGCTGTTGAATGACTGAATGGCTGTTGAATGACTGAATGGCTGTTGAATGACTGAATGGCTGTTGAATGACTGAATGGCTGTTGAATGACTGAATGGCATGGACGGGACGGGACTGGTAGAGTTGTAACACTGTACATTTTATTGAGGGGAAACGTAGATACCTACCTGGCATTTATGATTTGTGTAGAATAATTATATATTGTAGGATGTAACTGCTACACATATGGATGGACAGAGGAAGGGAGACGTCTCAAGCTGATAACATACTCAGATGAGACAGAATCTCAGTGCCGATATTTGACAAAGACATTAAACGCTTCAATGACCCGGGTTAAAAGATGCAACAGTACTACGACGCATCATAGATTACGGCGTACATAGGAGGATTCATCAGTCATCAGTTGTCTACTAATTCAAGTACTCGCAGTTTTGACAACCCCTGTGAGCTCCTGTGGCTAGAATCTGACGTTCGAGCGTTTGAGCAAGAATTGAAGGATGAAAGAAAATGCGAAGTTTCAAGAACCCCGAGTCTGACTTCCGGATACTTCAGGCTCAATATTCAAAATATTCAATCGTCGTCTCTCCGGATTACCAGCCATACCCCATGGTCATCTCAGTTCGTTTCCTACCATGTCCCATATGTCTGAAAACTCTCAGACCAAAGGGAGATTATGCTTTCCCAGTGCGATGATAGTTTTTATTCTAATTCACCGGTACCTAGGTCCGCAGCATGGTATGTTTTTTTGTTCAGTACTACGTACAGGTTGTCCCATATGTCCGAAAACTCCCAGACTAAAGGGAGATTATGCTTTCCCAGTACACTCATGATAATATTTTGATTCTAGGTCCGCGCCGCTTGGTATTTTTTTGTCTCCGGGCACTCTAAATTCACGTCATGGAACCGACGATTCCATCATCATCATGACACTTAAATTTAGATTTCTCTTGATTCTATCCGTCTTGCCATGATTGTCAACGGAACTTTATTGTTATTGCGTGTTGTAGATTACTATAGACCAACTCTCGATTGAACTTCTGTGCGGTATCGGGGCTGTTTGGAATACCAAATTTAATCGCATCCTCAGCATTCAGATCTCAGAGTTCGCCCAACAGTCACTAAATGTCTCCTGTTAACATTGCAATTGTCGGCGGCGGTCCAGCTGGGCTCACACTCGCGAACCTCCTCTTATCTCCACCCTCACCTGACATTACCGTTACTGTCTTTGAACGCGACGCCTCTCCCAGCTCACGCACAACCAAAGGAGGCACCCTCGATCTGCACGTCGACACCGGCCTCGCAGCTATCGATGACGCCGGACTACGCCCCGCTTTTAACTCTGTCGCACGGTCAGACATCGCTTCAGCGTCCATGGTCATTACAGATCGCACTGGCAATCGTTATCTAGATATTAGTCCAGGTAGCAATGAGGAAGGAACCAACGTCCGGCCCGAGATCGATCGCGGGGCCCTCCAGACTCTCCTGCTCTCCTCCTTACCAGAATCCACCATCCGCTGGGGATCGCACCTGCGCTCCATCACCCCCTCCGGTACCCTCGTCTTCGCGTCAGGAGCCGAGGAACCCACCGCAGGGAAGTACGACCTCATCGTTGGTGCCGACGGCGCCTGGTCGAAAGTGCGCGCGCACATATCCCCCAGCACGCGCCCCGTGTTTTCTGGGATCACAGGTATGGAACTGCACATCACGAGCCCAGACACTCTGCACCCTGAGATCGCGCGCGCAGTCGGGCACGGGCTGTTCAAGTCCTCCGGGGGCGGGCGTTCGATCGTGGGGCAACGCATCGCAAACGGGGATATCATGGTATACGCCTTCTCGCGGACCAACACCCCTAGTGACCCCCAGGATCTCATCGACAGCTGTGGTGGTGACCTCCAACGCACACAGGAAGCCTTACAGAAACGCTTCGCGGATTCAGGGTTCTCGGCGGAGATGTGTGCTTTGTTAGGTGCTGCGGATCCTAAGACTATTAGGGCGTGGCCCTTGTATGAATTCGAGCTCCCCGATGGGCACGTCTATGAGCACAGGCAGGGTTGGACGCTCATAGGTGACGCAGCGCATGTGATGACGTCATTTATTGGGGAGGGTGTCAACGCCGCTATGAGATCCGCACTGGAGCTGGCTCGGAGACTCAAAAGGGCGGTGACAATCGAGGGGGATGCGCATGCTCGTGCGAGGGCGGTGGATGAGGCAGTTCAAGGGTATGAAAAGGAGATGTTCGATCGAATGCGCAAGGTGATGGGGCTGACAATGCGTGCGAAGAAGGCGTATTTTAGTGACGATGCTCCTCAGAGTGTGGTGGATATGATGAACGAGGTCATGGCTGGTGGGCTTCCTTCGAATGCGTAAGTGATTAGGAATGCATTGTTGAACCTGTGGAAGTATAATATGCAAGAAACGTAATTAGGCGTCATCGCGAGTGCAGTACAGATATAATTTCAAGAATAATTCTCGATTCGTCTATGAACGACAGCTCAGGGAATAAGGCCGAGATCTGGTTCCAGTAAATAACACTCACGACTTGGGAAAGGTGTGCGGGTTGCACCCTACATCCTCTAAACCAACTCTCAAATAAGACATCGGAGAAGCAAAAGTCAAGGCATCAGACACTTGCATGGAAAGCACAAATCATTGACGGCATTATTGACGGTTGTACGGACGAGCTCGTGCACTTGCAATCTTGAGTTTGTCGTGGTGCCGAACGAGAATTGAGCATTGCAAAAATTATAGACCAGGGACATGCCTTGCTGCATTAAGAGGGAATCGAACCCTCGGCGGGTCGATGGCAACGACCCAGGTTACCACTACCCCATTAATGCGATGGAAAACATTTCATAGTTTGCATATACCAACTATTCATAAGCCGACAATGTTGATTCAAACGCCACCGTAGCTGCAGTAATTCAAATTACGCATATACATACATGATACTGTACAATTGCAGCAGTTAGTACATCATGTATTCGCGTGAACCCATTCCATTTTCAACTACTTCCTTCACTTGGCTTCAATTCGCCCATCTGATACGCAGCATACCCACGTTGTAACTCAGAATCCAAGCCATGCGTGCGCAGTGATGCAACTTGTTGATAGCACAGTTCGAATCCATCAGCCGGGAGCGGAGCAAAGGGTTTTTGTCAACCTGCCAACAGATTTCTGCAGAGGGATAAATGTGAGTCAATTGCAGAATCAACGTAACGCACATATACCCAACTGAAGCCGTAAATTGCGACAACTTCATTATCAGATGAGAATGAAAACTCAGCCTGAACTAGTAACATTAGATGTCACCTGTGGAAACACAGAAAAGTTCTCAGATGCGGCGTGCATCAAAACGGGGAGATAGTATATGGTGAGCAGCTCAGACTCCAGAGGCACCTAGCTCAAGGCACTGGGACGGAAAGCATACTCTCAGGGCAGAAAAGAGGAATCAGAACAACAGATAAGTAAATGCCTCGTTATTTTCAGGAATCGACTAGGATTTATCCATCTGAGATGCACCCGAGGTTCAACCTAGACCATGAGCATGGAGCGCAGTAACACATCAAAATGGAAGCTGTTGATGCCACAGTTCGGAGAACAAGTAGATTTGTCGAGTAGCGTGAAAACCAGAATTCGCCACCTTGTCGGGATGTGACCTTAGAACAACCTATATTTAACCATTCTGCGGTACGCTGTCGTCAAAGCTATGTCTTTTGAGTACCGTCCTGGTAGGAGAAATCACTGCATCACATAGTCAAGATTGGGCTCCTCAGTTGCTGATCCAGTAAAGTCGTATCTGTGCACCGGTACCACCAAAAGAACGAGACGAGAAGATATTGACCTGAATGGAAATTCAACCATCGAAGAAGAAGGATATGCGGATTATATTGGACCGATAATTGACATGGACATGGAACATCTATCATAATAGGTTCCCAGAAAATCTTCAACAGCCTATTACTTTAGAAAGGTAGAATCTCTCGCGAATTATGTCGAACTCGCCTGTCAATCATTCATCATTCGTCTCTCGACGTCGGCAGTGCAGCTTTGATATCTACCAGGTTTGAATTTGAGGTTGCAAAGCGACTGGAGTGTTTGAAGATGGAAAAAGGCTCTCGGGAATTTCCGCAGTCCGCAACTCCCTTTCTTCCTTCCATCATCCATGGTCACAAGCCGATTCTTGGTCGGCTAAGCTTTCCCCCTCATGCACATGCTCCATCTTGCCACCAAGACTCCCAGACTAAAGGAGCTTTTCTATGATGGGTTTCCTTTCTACCTGGGGCCGCAGCTTCTACTTTCAGTTCTTGGACCCTCTATGCGCGTCACACTAATACGAAGACCAACACATCACTGAACACTCCCAATCAGATTGTTTTCCATGTCCCAGGTGGGTATTGTGATGATCTCAGGTAGCACTCATTTGAAAGCGGTACTATCTAGAACTGGGCTATTAGAATGTTACTATGAGTTGCTCAACTGGACCGTTTCGTCATCGTCAAACTCCACGTTTCGCCGCCCTGAGTCAAAGCTTCTTGATACTTTTCTATCAGAGCGCACTGTTCGGAATGTCGGAGTGGAATGATAGTTATGGGTTGCTTCTTTTTAAAAATGTGCGCGCACCTGATACCGGGTTAGAGCAAGCTGTAGACTAAGTATGCCGCACACCATCACAAATGCTCGACTCGGGCGTAGACTTCTTCCACATACTATCGGCTGATACAGATCATGCGAGTGTTCCAAGATCAAGACAGAAAGATGAATCCAACAAATTCTTCCCTCAGATAGCTTGACACGCCGTTTGGCTTCCGTGTTATCCGCAGACCGTTGATGTCCCTAAAGCGCCCCGAGCTTCTATATATTCTCTCTGTTTTCTGCATACCGTTCACACTTCCTTCATGGATTCCAAAGACTCGTTTGTCCCTCAGCAAAAGGACCCGAGGTCCAAGCTCCAGCTCTTCTTCGAACTCAACCGCCTGCACAAATTCCCTGCCGGCTCCGATCTCGTCTTTTGGCCCTGTGGTAAGCCAGTTCTTGTCTCGTGCACGAGGTATTCGACAACGATTCTTCACCAGCATGGGCTCTAGCAATGGCATCGTATCGCAATGCACGCCCGCCATGGACATTTTTTGTAGACTTTGTGTTGTATGCATTTCTGAGCACACTCGTTCACAGCGCTGCTTGTGTGCTCAATGACATCTGCGACCGGAAGCTTGATGCCCAAGGTACGTAACTAGTGCTGGCAGTCCTACGGCATTTAATAACTGACACCAATTATCCCAATAAGTCGGTGCGTTCATTCTCCTTCGGGGTCCCAAAAGGCCTAGCAACTTTGATTTACATTTGATTGATTAGAACGCACGAAGAATAGACCTATCGCATGTGGGGCTATTTCGGTCGCAGAGGCTTCTCGCTTCCTGTCCATCCAAGTTGCTGTGGGCCTTGCGATCCTGATGCACACAGGAGATGTCGTCAAGTACGCAGGGATTTGCTTGTTGCCACTGTTTTGTGCAGTTGCCTGACGTAGCTTTGGTTGACAGGTTCATTGTTGGTTTCATCGGCATCTTTCCCTTGCATGGACTGTATCCTCTAATGAAAAGGTACACGAACTGGCCCCAAGCGTGGCTTGGTACGTATTCGTCCCTTTTGAGATTTTCGGGTCCGAATCTGATCTGGGAAATAGGCTTGGCTATGAACTGGGGCTTTGTAGTCGTCTGGGTTCACCTTGTTCCTGAAGATAAAACTTACACGCTGCCAGCAGCCTTTTTCGCTGGGACAGTCTGGTGGGTAGTCATTAGAAGAAGATATCTTGATCTAGAACTGATATCAGTTTTAGCTGGACCATTGTATACGATACGATCTATGCGTGCCAGGTTCTACTTCATTTTTCCTCTCACTTTATCTGACTGATAGAGTCGCTCAAGGACCGAGTTGATGATATCAAGGCAGGGAACCACTCCACAGCTGTTCTCTTCGGCGACTACGTGCGCCCGATCCTCGCGTTATTTGCAGCCGCATTTGTTGCAGCAATTGCCTATGCTGGGGTATTAAATCACCAAGGACCCTGGTTTTACCTGGTCGCGGTCGGCGGAACTGCTGCACACCTTTCTTGGCAACTTATCACACTCAGGCCAGAAGTGGCAGCTGATTGTTGGTCTAAATTCAAAGTATGCCATCAAATCTGAAAGTATCGGAGCTCAACTTACCTCTTTATTTGATCACAGTCAAACGGACAATTGGGCTACATCACATTCGCTGGCATCGCCCTGGATTATTTCATGAAGTTGAGAGCAAATTAACGTCAAGGCCTCTGCGATTCAACAACATGTACATATCTAGGAATGTCAAAATTTTTAATTTGAAAGGTGTACTTTAGACTATGAAGTTGATCAACGGAACGAAAATTTGTCAAGGACACATTTAAACCTAGGTCTTGGAGACAAACCCTCAAGCTCTGCTCTGGCCTGAGACAACTCTGCACCACCGTTCAGCGAATATCCAAACATCGATTCCCGCACACCTGCATTCACTGCGATCTGGGCTTTGACTATGCCAATAAAGTCCTGCGGGTCGGAAACAGTTACACAAAGATAGGGAACGTTCTGAAGGGCGCCTGCGGAGACTAGGGACTGGATACATTCGCGAGCAAGTGGCACGCCGCGTAAATCGACATGACGACCTCCAAGGAGATTCAGAAGGTCAGGAGAAATGTTCTCCGTTGAACCTTCCGATAAGAGCCAAAGGGTGAATTGATGCAGCTTCATTTTTGAGCCAGTAATCAGTTGAATGGCCCCATTGACGATATCCCGAGCTCGGTCTGTTGTTTTAATCTCGAGAGAGGTGACGGCTGGTGAATAGAGTGATAGACGGAGTAAAGATCCGTCCTCCACCGTCAATGAAAGTCTAGAGAGGTCGAGGAGTGTATATTGGGTGTCCATGGATGGAATGCTGCGACTATGTTGATCGAACAGCAAACGTCAACAAGGGAAGGGCACCGCTTCAGGATGAGGTAAAACTCGGAAAGTGTGAGGGTATTCGATATCATCAGGTTGCGAAGATCACTGCTAGATGCGCATAGGTACTTCACTAACGTATATGGAAGTTTGTACAATGCCATGGTATCGAGAGAGAAGGGTACGGTAGTTCCGATATCATTCCATTCTGGTATGGGAGGCGAGGGAAGTCTATGCCATTGAGCTTCGGCATAGTTGTTAAGCTCCAGCTTTCTAAGTGACGAGCACTTCTCCAGTGTCTTGATTACGGGGACAAGGTCACATGGACCGCATGTCCACCGGAACGTGAATGACGTGAGTTGGTTCCATGAAATCCATAGGAAAGGATTAACTTCAGCAGTTTGGGAGGAAGTGAGAGCGACAACTCGGTGAGGGATATCATGCCACTAAAAGGATTGCGATAGAAGAGCTCCTTCCAAATAGCCTTCGTCCAATGTGCTGGAAGATCCTCTTCATTAAGGATTAGGTCAAATGAAAGGAGTTGAGACCACGGTATATCAGTCAGGAGGAGCGACGGGGCGTCCGAACGAAGTGTCAAGTGTCGAAGTCTGGATTTGGTGCCAAAGAGACGCATGTTATACTTGGGGTCTTCGTCCTCATCCTCCCAATCTTGTCCCAAACGCGCGTCGAGGCTGACCAGCCTGGAAAGGGATTCTGACGGAAAGAGCGTCATAGAGTCTTGTTCCACAGTTCTCTCAACGTGCCAAACCATTTCAGTTATGGGGGAAAGATAGGGAAGAATTTCATCCACATAAAATGGCTCGTTATCGTCGTCCTCTCCGGAGAGGAAACGAATTCGCGCGACATCCGGAAGGATCTCAGAAGCGCACTTCAAGTCCTCGAAGTCACCTGCGGTGACCTCCATGTGAATGGTGCCCCAGAGCTCCGGCATGGACCGCGACATGTGTCGCCATGCGCGGCAAACCTGACCTAGAACCCAGGGAGCCTGTCGAATGGACTCTTGAGTTGGGGGGAGTTCAGGGCCTGCCTCCTCGAAATCGATGCAGGTTCGGAAGATGTGCTCCAGGATCTCCAACGGGACCCGCTTATGTGGTGCTACAGCAACAGAGAGCTTTGTAGCGAGGTCGATGAGTCGAGTGCGCTCGATAGAATCGGAAGGAGAGTGCAAAAGTGTCTCATTTACCGCCAACAGCATCGCGCGGCCCCGCATGAAGTCGGCATGGGATAGAACGTCTTCATTGGTAATACCAGCGATATTTCCAAGCTTCTCAGCGAAGGCAAAATCAAAGAAGAGGGCCATGGATGGGTGAGAGGGACTTCAACGAGGTGCAAGATTGCAAGTGAAGGAGTGAGTTCAAGTTCAACATCATTCTTGAAAAATTTCAACATGCATTACGCGAGTCACGTGTACGTGAAAAGAGATCGAGTTGCAGGAAACCATATTGCACAAGTATATGGTTGGAGGAGACCAAATTGCACAAGCATATGGTTGGAGGGAGACCATCGTAGGTGTAGCAGAACTTGGAATGATGCGCTGATCCGCGCCCATCACCATATCCCCAAAATTAGTCAGCAAAATTGTCGTTTATTCGACTCCCATGAGCATAGCAAGCTCATGCTCAAGCCGGCGCTTGGCGTTTCTACTGAATACACAAACACTTACATATTATCTGAAGGGAACGAAAGAGAAATGAGTGGAACCAAACTTTACATCAATCGATCATGATCAAACAAGACCATCATCTGATCAAATGGGCCATAACAAATCCATTGTTTTACAAAGACTACAACCGCCACACTAATGCTGATCCTCATGTTTCTCTTGTTCAAGTTCAAGTCGGCTGCTTTGAATTGCGAGGAACACTCTCATCACCATGGCGACCCCTTCGTGTTGTGACGCGCTCTGAGGCCGACCGTGCTGCCGACTAGGATTTTCGACTACTATAGTCGCGAATCGAGTCAAGGTGGCGGGCTCAGCATGGCAGTGACATGCACATCGCATCTCAACGTGAATAGCACCACTATCGACATTCAAACCTTCTGAATGTCAGTAAACGATTGATCAATTCAATCCAAGTCCACGCGTCTGACGACCTCATGTACGCACATTGCACGACTATCCAGGCCTTTTATTCATCCTCTATTATCAAGCCTTAGCCTTTATACCTTTCCTTGTATCTGTAGAAGAAAGGGTGAGTCATCGATTTGATTGTTAAAAATGCAACAAGAAGTATCAACTCGCGTGTATCTTTCAGCAAAAACACTAGCCTACGCTTGTGGCAGGAAGAATAAAACACGAGGGCTGCCCTGCATGGATGCCTCACGCGTCCAACGTTTCCAAGGCGTGCTGACGTGTGGGTTGTAGCCATGCCACCTTGAGAAACTGCAGCATGCTGCAGTGTGGTGCTCAAACACACCCCTGCAGTCAGCTCGTTCTCGGAGAATCTTGACACAGGCCACTGTACGATGCATCTTGAGCCCCACCTCCTTATCACTCCGTCGGAGCTCTTCAGTATGTCGCACTATTCTTTTCAGAAATGATCACTGTGGTGATATATTTCAAGGAATAATTCAGCACTGGCCCTTTATGACAATTTTCTGAAACGTATGGGGACCTCCAACGGAACACGGCATATTGGAATTTCGTCACTTATCCGCATTACCTTTGTCTGGCGCCGTGTGGCACTTCGTCTTTCGCTCTCAATCAGGAACAATAACCAATGTTGGAACTTGAAGATCTTGGAATGGATCTCTTTGTTGTTGTGTCTGATTCATCTCAAGAAGAACGTATTTGGGGTACACATAAACCCACAAAGGCTCCGAGCCACAACCTCAAAACAGCTCGTTTGCTGCGGCACTTGTCTACTTATGGCATAACGTCTCGAAGGTAAAAACAACGGAGCACCTTCTTGTTGTACTCAACGTCTCTCGAGTGGGACTGAATTTGTGGACCAATGTGGACCCACAAACGGCCATAACGCTTATGCTACCTCCAACGGCGGACAACTACTCGAATTTCTATCGCTACCACCACACCATTGCCTGTGGGTATTTATGGATGCTGGATTCAAGATCTAGAAGGCCTCAGAATGGATATCCTTATTGTTAAACAAAGCGTCTCCAATGAGCAACGGATTTGTGAGTTGGCTTGTGGGTCCATACAACTCTTTGATGGATTGGATTCAATAATCACCATATATGGTAATTTTTTACGATTGTATTGACATCTATTTGCAGGACCTACGAAACGTGGCCCAAACATGGCAATATGGACAGGATTGGCAGTTGTTGAGAACTGTCGTATAAATGGGAGACGGCTGGCCTCAGTCTCGTACCTCTCGTCCTTCGCCACAAACGCCACAATGGTTTTGCAGCCCAACTTTGCGAAACGCATTGCCAGCAATGTCGAAAACACTCCTCCCTCCGTTCGACCTAAATCCTTAGCGTCTCGCGTCTTCAACCACCGCCGTCGCGCACGTCCCAGTGGATCTTCGAGCAAATTCGCAGCAGGGCAGGCAGCACGCCGTTCATGCAAACACAGGAACCACGCGAAACAACTCAGGTTCAAAGTTGCCAGCATTCCTCCACCTGATGTCAAGATCGCCGAAGCGTCTTCCTCCAAAGTAGTTACTTTTTCGAGAGAACTTCAGAAGCCAGAGTTTCGTGAAGTCTCTCGCGAGGCTCTCCTTGCTGCCGATCCATCGTTTGAGGAAGCCGACCCATCATTTATTCGCGAGGCACTCGAGTCCATTGGTCGTCAGTGAGTCGTTTTTCCTCATTGTATCATAAAGATGATAACTGATTTTTATTTTCAGTTGCTTGCAGTCTCTTGCCTCGGTTTGCGTCGAGAAGGTCCCTGAAAATATCCCCCCGGAAATCGACATCAAACTGTCGCCAATTGAGGGGTTCTCGCACACAAATCCGACACACATGCTCGCCATTTTTGGCCAAGAACCTGCAGTATCTTCCTCCGCTTCATCGCCTGAGAAGAAGCGCAAAGTCACGCTATACCCTGTGCACTCCATATACCTCGCAGCGCACTGCGCTTCCCTGCCCCCCTTTGCCCCCTCAGCATCGACATCCGCCGACGTCGCTGCCGGCGAATCGTTCAAAATCCCCGTCCGCTCCATCTGCCTCCCCTGCCCCGACGCCTTTCAGCGCCTCTCCAACTTCCTCTACACCAAAGACGCCTCTGTCCTCCTATCAAGCCTCCTCCCCATGACACCTCCTGCCAACATCATCTCATCCCCATCATCTGACTCCGAGCCCCTGCCTCGTGCAGAACACCGCACGCTCGTATCGGCGTTCGCGTACCAAATAGCAAGCACGTATACCACGCAGATCCTCGTACAACACGCGGTTGCCGTTCGCGGGTTCTGGCAGAACACGTGTGCGCTTGGAATCCATGATGAGATGCTTTGGGAGGCCCTTGAGGTCGCGTGGCTTGTGATCCTTGCCGCTATCGCTGTTGGTACCGGATCTGGTATCGACACCGTCCTCGGTGAGGAGTCGGTGTGAGTCTTCCGCTCTTCTGTTGTCTGTCTGTCTGTCTTGCTTTGCTGCTTGCTTTCTTGCTATCGTGCTATCGTGCTATCTTGCTATCGTATCTTTATACTTCGGCATCGCCCATCGCATCGCAACAAGTGTTACATCCTTATGTTATTGCTTTCGTACTAGTTACTGTATACCTGTGTATCAAAATGTAGACTATGAAGTTTAATGTAGAGAAGCAAATCGTGTGTGCTAGCATGACCACTGTTGAGTGGAAAGTCTCCTTCTATTCTGAATCGTAAGAATTCGATTTCAATTTCGCAAATGGCCGATTGGAACTATCAAAACGGATTTAAGAGCGCTTAAAAGTTACAGAAACGATTGGAGGAGGCCCGACGACACGGCAGTGACGAGCGGCAGTGACGACACCCACCCCCGCCCGCCGACAGCGATACTCCTTACTGGGCCGGCGCCCACAGTCACGATCGCCTGCAAAACCTTTGTCTTGCGCCTTCGTTCCTGATTTTACGGGGCCCACGGGCCACGAGGTAAAGCATCGAGGGTTGATAGTCAGGCTCCTGAGGCCTGAGCCTGGCCCGGATGCCAGTGGAAGAATCATGTTTGAAATTGATCTTAATTCCATCCATCCATAGATAGCCATTCATATCCCTATCTGTTTGACGAAGCCGACCCCCTCGCGTCCTCAAGGCCTCACTTGAGCCATGCTCCGAACACAAAAAAAGGTGCCCTGAGATATCTTTGAAATTTGAATCATCGAAAAAATCGGGGGTGTGACTTTAGATCTTGAGTAAAGAGTTTTTGACAGATGATGATTCTGAGCGGAGCCTCTATGACTTTAAAGACCGGCTCGTGGAGAACTGTCGACGTGAGCTCAGCAAGGGTGGCACTACTGTAGGTGACACTGGGGTGGCAGTTTTGTAGGTGCCTCACAGTTCAGGGTCTTTTTGATCTGATTCTCACTTCTTTTCTCCCTTACTTAGTGCGACACCTGCACCGTGACTGTGGCGCCGATGTCGCTGTGTCATGCATGTCATGTCAAGCTTTCAAATTCTCAGAGCAGGTTCGAATGCAGGCCGTAACGAAATGGCCTGCGCATTGCCAGCGTGTCGCTTCAAAGCTTGCAAAATCATGAGACAGCTGCTCAGGCAAGCTACCAGTCTTGGGTCACTTGCGGCCGACTCGGAGACATTTATCCTCAACATGCACAACTACTATCAGTTACCAGTGCGCATTCATTGTGCCATAATCTCACGTCCGGAATCATGATCAACGTCGAGCACGAGTCTCATCATCACATAAACTAGAGCTACTATTTCAAACATCTCAGCTGTCACTGGTCTATCTCAGCTGTTGGTCTACCAAGTAGTAAGCGCCTCAAAGTAATTGATCATTCCCGAAGGAAAACACCCGTCGTTGTGGCCGCAGCCGTATACCGTGATCATGTCTTTCTGAGCAATGCTGTAATTGACATTTCTTCGATTTCGCCGTCATCACAGTCTCGTCTCCACACTACCAGTGACAAACCTGGAAAAAGTTCACTATGATCGATTGTTTCCTGGAAACAAAGGCTACAGCATCTGGGGCTTCTAGTGAGTGACAGGGCAAGGTTGACAAACGACTGGGAACCCGGAAAGTGTCTCTCGGCAGCGTTTTGGCTTCTAAGTTCACATCGTTCACGCCGCCGCGCCCGTGCCCGCCCGCGCGAGCATAACACTCGAGAAAGAACTAACTCAATGCAGAAAGGTACGGAAGACAGTGTTTCTCCATTGCGTTAATGATCCCCACTGGCAGCTAAAACCTGACACCTGACACATACTCTACTACTTACATTTGGACCTGATTAATGGTTGAGTACTGAGTGACTACCAGACATGCGTATAGACATTTTTAGCGTATTTTACTTACGTCTTTTAGAGAAATCAAGGTACTTCGCCCTTGAAATGCACGCCAAATATGCTGTGTAAATGTCCAGAACCCTCAGAACTCCGTTTTAGTTCACCGCCCGAAGTCATTTAGTGCGTAAATCTATATCAGTCATATTTTTTTTGCTGTAGCATGTGTTACAGATCTTTCGAGTTGAAAAATCGAGTGTGACGACAGGACAAGATGGGCCGGAATCGTGGGATGCAAACATCATTATCATTATAAGGATGTACGTAGCGTGGTAGTTGATTACAGAGAGTATTAGAAAGGCACTAGAACTAGAGGCTATGGACAGAAATTAGCGAACGTGAAGACGCGAGAACAGGAAAAGATGATAAATCGAAAACAGAGCAGAAGCAATATAGATAGATATAGATTAGGATGAAAATACTTGGAGTAAGTGCTATTGGGCGGTCATCATCGTCGAATCGGAGGTATGTTCGTTGTTGTTGTCATGGGGGGCGGATTCGAGACCCAAGAATTATCTTCCACCAGCTTGCATCCGCGCCCTGACCCTTCTAGCTTCCTTCGTCACGCTCCATACCATCCCTACCATCTCAACAACTTTTGCATCACTCACACCTAGTGCAAGCACGTTTCTCCACATGCCCTCGTTCCGCTCTACCACAGCCCCAAGACCTGCCCCGCGTGCCAGGACGGTGGACATCGCAGCAGAATTAGGGAACTCCTCAACTGCGGATGGGGGAAGGAGGCGGTACGCAAGCTCAGTATGTGGGGATGTTTCGAGTGAGAGTGCGAAAAGGAGAAGGAGAGGAAGTGTAGGCGGATGAGGGACGCGGAGAGGGACGACAGGGACTGTCAGTGTATGCATGCTACTGTTTAGGGAAGGCGCAGGTGCAGATTCGGGAACAGGTAAATCGGCACGTAAGCCAGAGGCATAGAGTTCGGCGTCAATTGGTAGCGCGAGGTGGGAGCCAGAAGACGGGCAATCGACGAAAAGGACATGCGTTGGAAGCGATGCATTTGGTATTGAATATGGGGAGCGTAGTATCGAGAGCTCCATTGTCGATGGAGGCTCTACTGTACTAGGAGGGATTGTGGGTTTCACGACGTTGAAATGGCGACATAGTACACTTTAGGAGAAAAATCAGTTATCATGCATATCATCGAACGAAGGGACGTACTCAAGAGGGTCGGCATTTACAGTCAAAAGTGAAGGTCGATGCATGGTGTTCGATTAGGATTGAGGAGGATACCGTCGATTAAGAGGGCCGAACGAGTGTTATATAAAAACTGGGGAGATGACTAGTAAGAGACGCGTCACGGGAGAAGATAGAAAGATAAATGACGTGACAAGCGAGGATGAAAAGGTCCAAGAAAAAAGGGGAAAACGTGTACGATACGTACAGTATGAACAATGAGATCGTATCGTAAAAGTCGTAGAGCCTGCCGAGCTTCGGCCACAGAAAAGAGTGTTCCGGACGATTGGCACAAAGTAAGTTGCACAGGATTTTCACGGGAGCACTCTGGAAGGCTAGCACCAAAGATATATTCTTTGATCAGCACCCTGCTAACGTCCAACGCCGCCCGTTGGTCAGCGGTCTAGGAGCAGGGGTTGAGGGGGTTAATGAGGAAGAGGGCAAGAGACTGTCGAACTGTAAATCTTTTTTGCCCATCCCGGTTTTCCATTTGTAACATACATGATGTATGTATCAGCCGGAAATAAAGCCACGAGGTGGGCAGTCGCCGTAGGGATTTCGAAATACATCCGTCCAGGCCCCAGCTGCGGGCGTGAACAATGAACACGGTGGTGGACAGACTCCACATTTAGGCAGTAACGTGGCTTCATGGTGTAACTGATCTACAAGAAGGTTAAAGAGTTTTCAACGTCCAATAGGCTCAATCTGCCCTTTCCGCGGCGCACGCACTTGATACGCGAGCAACCATATGGGTTTATCTTTTTCAGATCATAATTCCATGTCATCGATTGTTAGCAGTGGTTGCTTGGAAACCATGACGTAATTAAATATTTTGAAGGACTCGCTGATAGTTGGGGAGATAGAGAGGACAAGAATATCTTCCTATGTGAAGTTTCAAACTATCATTGACAGGGAAAGTCGTCTACGAAGAGAGTAAAAGTTTTCCAGCTGGACTGATAGTTTCAGGTAGGTCCTTCATGATCTCCATTGATATGAGATCCATGTGGATTTACATTAGTTATGTCCATGGGTTACGCACACTCAGACTACAAAAAGCAAGCGAGACGTCACCTATATATTCCCGTCATGAACTCCTCTAGATGCACATCTGACTTCATCTGCCTTACGATGGCTCCAGACATGCTTGCTTCTCGACTCTTGTGCATCGTCACAAAACGAGCAGTGTATAAGTAGGGCTATTCAGGTCGACGTTAGCCAAATTTCCATCTACATATGTTTTACCCGAGAATGCAGTGACAGGCATCGCAGTGGCCCTTCCGACATATTAGAATACCGATGCAGAGTCAAGATGCGTTACAAGTCTGGAGGGGTCGCGTCAAAATCTACAAAGAGCTTACTTATCTAATATTTGACCTCGTATACCCCTCCTTTTCATCCCCTGAGAAGGCCAGGACACACCGATAGGAAAAATCAGGGAAAGGCTCCAAAGTGGCAACATGAGACCGGCACTCAATTGAATCGATCACAAAAATAAGGCTGGGCGGAGGGCCTTCAGGTCGGCACACCGTATCTCACCATCCATGACGAGTTCTGCGATCGCACGCGCAGTTCCTGGTGCATTACATATTCCCTGTAACCGAAATTATGTGAGAAGGCAACCGGTCTCAATTGAGAGAAAAGCAGCATACCCAGCACGTGTGCCCAACCGCCACCATCAGCCCCCGCGCCACAGTATCTGCTGCGCCCACGATGGGACCCTGTCTTCTGCCTAAAACCGTTGGAAGGAAGCATGCCTGTCTACGATCAATGCGACCTGCTCTCAGGACCCTCGATACGCTGCGAACATCCTCCCAAATGTCTTCACACGCACGGGGTTCTACAACCGCGTCATCCACAGTGTTCGGAAGTGGCTCATCATCTCCAGGCCCACAAGCGTAGACTTCGCCTTCCGGCCCTGGACGTGCGTAAATCTCTGGACTCGAATGACCCCGCCCAGATCTAGAGGAAGAAGGTAATGATATTTCGGTGAAGAGGACGTAGGGTGCAATGGGAAGAGATCGGGAAGCTGGATGGATAGTGATGCTATGTGCGCGTGTACCGTTAATAGGAAGAGCGGGAACGATACTTGGAGCCCATGCGCCGGCTGCAAGGATTACATGAGTCGCATCTAGGTGAATATCTTCTGTCTTCGTCTCAAATTCGAGAGACGTTTGTGTACGTGTTGTTGTGCATCCAACTCCGGTAATTTGGCCATCGGATGACGTTTTAATAGAAATGGCCTTTGTACCAGAGAGGAAAGATGCGCCGCGATCTTGAGCAAGGGCAAGCATGCTCTGGGTGAAGAGATAGGGATGGACCTGCGCGGTGTCTCCAAAAGGTGCCATAGCAGTATAGCAGTCCGTCAAGTCCTCATGCATCCAGTTTAAATCTTGAGGAAGACTAGATTCTCTGTGCTTTTTCTTCGCATGAGGTTTATCTCCTCCAGAAAGTCCGAGTGTCTTTTCCAAACTCTTCCGTCGGCCATTTTTATCACTTTCGTGATCAGACGTGTGTTCTTCCGATACCTCCTCGCCATGCCCTTCCCAACTACCGCAGTTCACATAACGCCAACCCCACCTTTCTGATCCTTGGTGAAGCTTCGCCAGTCGCACATGCTCGTCAAATGAAACATCCACCAGGGATTTTGGATACGCCCACCGTGCGACAAGCCCACCAGCCTTTCCTGACGCGCCTTGAGCAGCACCGTGTACAGAGGCTTCAACAATCGTGACTTTGGTTTCAGTGCTGGAGTATGATGAGTGATGGGTGAGGTAGTACGCAGTTGTGCATCCAATAATTCCGCCACCAATAATTACAACTGAACGGGGTGTCTCCGTCATATCAACCAGAGGTGAGTTGACGACTGTTGACGATTGTGCTTGGCCAAGGGATCACTGTCCAGACTCCCAAGATCAAGTTGGCGGCACTTCACGGGCCGGAGGCCCGCAAGAAATTTGAGACGCGGCTTGTCGCAAATCCACGATTGCTCCTCGCTCGTTTTCAATCTACTACACAGAGACATATCATTCATGTCGTCGGTTTCGAGAACCCTCGAGCTTCCTCTCGATATCTATTTGATTGTGTTTGATATGCTGTCAGGCAGCGATCGTTTGGCACTAGCGTGTATATCTCGAAACATACGCCATACCTTGTTGCCTAGGATTTTTTCTCGAATCTTCCTCACATCCCCTGTGCGGCAGACTTTAATTCCCCAAGTTTTTCAGCAGGCTAAAGACCCCGCTTTACTCAATGTCATCAGGTGAGGGCTGAAAGTGCTACGTGGCATGCAAGTCTACGCTCATACCTTCTTTAGATACGCATCCCTAGATTTGTCTTGCACGCACGTTAGCGAAAGCAACGCTGATAGTCTCAAATTCCTGTCTACCCTATCAAACCTGGAGTCCCTTGTCCTACGCCATATACCTGCGACCAGTTTGAAACGGATTCTGAGCCCATTTCTTAAACAACAGAAGCTTTACAAACTATCACTCTCCCTCGAAGCGAATGATCAAATCCTACCAATTGCTGGATTGCCCAACCTGAACACTTTACACGTCCTTTGGGGACAATGTAATTCCAATCGATTCATTACACTTCCAGAATTTCCTGCCTTCGTATGGGCCATCATAAAGCCTTCTGTGATGACTTTAGAGTCACTTCGCATCGGGATATCTCACACGAGCGTTAGACAGCCACCAGGGTTCGGCCTTCCTTTCCAATTCCCCATGCTCCATGTTTTGTATTTTGACACCTCCCCCGGAGACCCCCATAGAGTGTCTACATTATTGGAATCAATGCCGAACTTAAAATACCTCACCTTGAATCTGAATGCATGGGATCGTCCCCATCATGAAGTATGCCTCTACTTTTCTGCCTGCATTTTGAAGTTCACAGAAGATATGATCACAGGCTATTTTCGTCAAGTCTTTGTCCACACTGAGATATTTGAACCACTTGTCCCTGATTATGGATCTCGAAACGGAAATCGCTGACTTAACGAACCTCCATGGCCCATTATTGCCTCTTCCGAACCTCAACATGTTGGTCGTAACTTACTCAAAGTGGCTTCATCGCCTCCAGAATGCACATCTTAGGCGGACTAAGCATCTTGTAAATCAATGCTTCTCTCTTGAAAGCGTTGCTTGGCTCCACTTCCGTAATGTCGGTGATGTTCAGGTCCTGACACGACTCGCCGTCATCGCACAAGAGCCAGCGGAGACACAGGTCAAGATCATTTGGGCACCTTTGGATGTGGAATTGTACCACAAATATGTGGATAATTTACCGCTTCCGGCATATGTGGCTCAGATGAGCGATATCGAGACCACTAGGGTTTCTGGAGACCGCTATGCGCGCTTCTAGTACAGTGCGATGCAGCCTCAGGCATCGCTCAATTTCACGTCGCACTTGAAAAATACGTCAACCTCAGCCCTTGTTAACATCCACCTTTCATCACTCTCTCCTATTTTCACTCCTTCGGTCTCGAGCGAATGAAAAGCATCATGTCTCGTGGTACGAGACGCCATATCGCCCCACAAACGTGACGTTCCTCGACTACACCTCCTCGAAGTGACACCATACCGCCTCTCGACTGACAAAGGAGTTGGATGTGCTCACCCGGCTCCGAGATCCGTACAACAAGCTTGAACGGATTCGTTTATCTGGCGCTTTATATTATAAACCAGAGGATTAAGCGTCTGTGTGTCTCTTCCCTTCAAAGCTAGAGCCTGTTCAATTCGCTGCCCAAGGTTCCGCATCGGAATGTGCGCAAAAGTTATAACTCGAAATCATTAAGCGGCTAGAGTCTGCGTTTTTTTAGCTGTACCGTGCTACGTGCGTCCTTATCTGCTCAATACAGAAACGAAATACCCGACGCAAGTTCGACGGCCCATCGCGATCAAGCGGAAGCCGCGACCGCTCGGATTAGACTTCGATTCCAACACCAAGTCACGACTACCAAAAAGGAAACGAAATTATCTGTAACGCCCAGGCTCTCCCGTCTCTAGCAGTTCTCAACGTTGATTGATGCAGGTGAGTGTTCACATGCTGTGGCGCTTCTCTTGACTCGGTGACTCAGTCAGTGCTTCCGACGAGATGACTGTGTGTTCATCATTGCCCATCGTACAACTCCCCATCAAAATTGTTTCCGGTAAGCCCAAGTATCCGTTGAGGTAAACCCAGATTACGTATCCATACTTGGTTTACTATCAAGGTCAAGTACTTTGGTCCAACCCCAGTCCTTTGGTGGCTGATTTTGAGCAGGTATACTAAATGACTTGACTTAAGCTTATTGCTCGGGCTAATGCGCCACTTTGTTGAACAGGTTACATCGCAGTGAACTGGTAGCATGTGTCCAAGTAACGCTAACGGATATCTGAATGATAAGTTTTCTAAGTGGAATTCGAGGATTCAGATATCCTGTAGATTGCCACCATGTCTTACAAGCATCCGAGGAGTACTATGAATGTCCACAAGATAGGCCTTCCAAGTGGAATTTGAGTATTAATTTCAAATCCTAGATTACCATTGGCTAGTTCTTTGCTTATAAGAAGGCACGCTTCGAGATTCAACATCCCACTCTCACCCCCAAATCCACAATCGATGGCTTGTCCTACTTCTCACTTCCTTTTAATACCAGTGCCAGTCTGGAGTGCGTGTTTCTCAACATCGTTCATGTTTGAAACTTATATACGACAGGCCACACCAAGCGTTTGTGTGCACTCGCTGTGAGGATCGTCACCCAGGCGGAGGGCGCAGTCGTGACTATCATTACCACGTCCACCTTGTTGGAAAAGGGTCAGCTTGACATAGCCAACCAATTCAATGACAGTCAAGTTTCGACTCGCCTGCGCATCCGGTATGGTTTCCTGACTGTTCACATTTTGCCACTCATATCTGTATCAGGCTCCTTTCGATTGCGGATTCTTCAGGACCGAACGTAACCGCGACATTGGAACTCATTGCTCAGAATTACCCTGCTACATATGAAGCTCTTGTACAAGGCAAACCTATTGCTTGCCTGACCTCCGGTGTTGTGTTCGACGCTGCGCCTCCTCTTTCAGCGGTTATCATGGATGTCAGTGTTCGGCTGACTGCGATCATGGGCAATGCCACTAATAAATCTGGTTTAGTTCTACTGCAAGCCTCAGTTGAAGGCCACCCAAGCGATAACAGGGACCTCTGTGCCCATTATCGCTTGGGTAGTGACCGGCATCCCTGCATTCCTTCGTAACTTTGGTCCAGAGTCTATAGGGGGCATCGGCGATAAGACTCAGGAGATCCAAGCTGAAGCCGCACGCTCTGGTCGAAATGTGTGGGAAATTGGTCAAGAGGTAAAATAAAATATCACTATCTGCCTTCAACTCCGGTTTCTTGTAGCTGATAGCACGATAGGTTTACGGCCAATGTATCGGGAGTATCGTCAATGTTCCAGGCGTTCCTCCTATGTACGATCATGAGCTGCACCCGCAGAAGGTATGTCAGACTTTGAGCTCGGTTGATCAGTCGATGCGATTATGGAGTCTTAGCTGCATTCCATACGATATTTCGCACCTATCATCGATTTCGGTCGTGAGTAAGTCTATATGATATTTTCGTCTCATAAATATTTGAGAATGAGCGTATGTCATCCAGGCTTTTGAAGGTTAGCAGTGCAATGCTCGTCGCCTCTCATGAGGCGTACGGAAAGGAAACCATGGACGCTCTGAAAGAATGGTACTCCGACCAAGGAAAGCCTGTCTATCTCGTTGGGCCCACACTCTATGACCCGCCAAAGTCTAGTGGGGCCACTAGTAACTTGGAAGTTGCATCTTATCTTGATAAGATTTTGGAGCAACGTGGACGCACGTCCGTAGTTTATGTAGGTTTGTTCTTCAGCGGCCTTCTGTATCCCTCTCATGGCTAGCTAGATTTCATTTGGCACTGTATACTGGCCTACCGTTCCAGAATACCTCGATGAGATTATCGAGGCATTGTTGGAAAAGGACTTCCCCTTTGTAAGATGCTAGACTTCGAGATACGTTCTGCACTGACACCACTTTTTCTCTATAGATCTTAACCCTTTCAGGACCTCACGCTCGACTTGAACCTGACCTAAAAGAGAAGATTGAAGCTTCAGGCCAAAATTTCATATGTCAGTGGGCCCCTCAAGAGTTCATTCTTGATCACCCAGTACGTACAAGTACATCTCATCTTGCTAACGCTTAACCAAATTCAATGGAACAGGCAATCGGATGGTTCGTCTCGCATTGTGGACATGGAAGTATCAAAGAGGCTCTGTACTACGGCGTTCCTCTGTACGATGAATCCTCCCTCATCATGACTTGAATATGTGTAGAGCTGACTGCCACCCCGTCTAGCATCTGCTGGCCTTTTACTGGAGATCAGCCTCAAGGTGCGGCTTACGTCGTGGACAAGCTGGAGGCAGGGTTCGAGCTCTTTGAAGTTAGAACGGGTCTCGGACTTCAATCTTCTTACCGAAGCGGCCACACTCCCAGGGCAGCACGCGAGGCCGTTGGAGAAGAGTTTAGGCGCATTTTGGATGCTTGTAGGTCGGAGAAAGGAAAAAGGGCTAGACAGAATGCCCTCAACATGAAGGAAAAGTTTAGAGCGGCTTGGGAAGAAAACGGTGCCGCAACAATCGCTCTTCGCGACTTTTTGCAAAGGTTTGCGAAAGTCTGATATGACGGGCTCTGTTCCTGTGCAAGTTCGTTCAATTTGTTATCAATATTTCGTTTGTATTATAAATACAGTTCAGACACGACTTTTCTTTATCACTCAAGCGGAGCTATACATCAGAGCAGCCCAGTGAGCATATGCTCATTTGGCATCACGACGTGACATCATACCCCAACCCTCCCGCGGCGTTGTGGCTGAGACGCGTGATATCAAAAGTACAAAGGGTCTGCAGGGAACAATGTGCGCGATTCTAGCCCAGCGATAAAGAAACGGAAACTAGTTTGTGCTCTTCTGCCGACTCCTCTGGACGGGTCGATCGACATGACAATCCTCCCTTAAGCTGTTTTAAGCTTCACACCATTTTACTGACCCCTAGTTAGAGCCAAGGTAGAGCCATGTGTTCAGACTATCTCAGCAAACGCTTCGGTTGAAGCGCTTCTCTGCATGCCGTTTTACACAGTTCCGCAACTGAATCATACACATCCAACCACATGTTGTCCAGGGAAGCTCACGATCTGAACTATGACTTCTTTGATATCTATATTCAGACAAATCTATGTGTCATTTTTCCTTAAGAAGGCCATTCAGAGGAAGGGTTCGGGTATGTGAGAGAGTTGTACTGGCACGGCACAAAGTCAGACCACTACTTGTCGTCAAAGGCGGAGTTAAATATACGGTGTCATCTATATGGACTAAGAGTCATGACAGCAAGTGGATCACTAGGAATCAGACAAACAAGGGTCCACGTCCCAGTCAACTGACCATCCGGCGTACCTTGACACCGGCAAACCTGTGTTCTCCAGCCTAGTGATAGAGAGATGCGCTCATTCACTGGGAAGCACCGTATTAGGAAGGCGTGGAGGTACGCCGCGAGTCAGTCAAGTACAAACTGGGGTGCATGAGGCATCCGAATCGGGGGTGATGGCCTTGTGGCTTCGACAAGCCCATGAACACATCTACCCATATATCACCAAGCTGATGGAAGTCATCGTCCTTTCCAACATAAAGGCCCATCTGTCTTCTCAACTTATCTACCCAACGACGTCCGAACTCACCGAGGAGCAACATACCGCGAGCTGAGTGTGTTACACGATCAGAGACGAGTTCATTTTTCGGAAAAACTGGACGTAGTGTATATGCACAAGATAGAGATATCATGGCACACGGAGAATCAACGCGATTGCTGGAGGATCAAGGTCAGTGACAATGAATGGATTCAATCTCCGCGCCATCATGACTTTGCGTTCAGCCTCAACTGAGCGGAAGCTTTTACGGAGGCTTGGTTTCTCCTTCTTCCTCTTTGGCGTCACCACCAATGGTTTGCTTTCCACTTCATACCTATTCATGTTCTGGAAACTAAGCATGGTCATCAGTGTTGTTTGTTATCGTGCTATCGGCTGCACAAGACCTTCTGCCGCCTTCAACACCAAAAGGCGTAATAGCTTTCTGTAATATCACGCCTGTTTTGCTTGTAAAGTTTGGATGGCCCTATCTCCTCAAGGGCCGGATACGATATGCTAGGCGTCTGAATTCCTGCTGTGCTCTGAGTTTCTTTGGAATGCTTGTACGTCGACAGTTGTCACCATGGGGGAATGAAAACCTTAACACAATTGTTTCATAGATTGTTGCAGGATTTGAAAGCATGTTCACGAGGCTCTTGGGCATTGCTTGCGCAGCCTTTGCCTCAGGTTTGTTCTATTTTTTGCATTGCAATTGTTGTCAAGTTGACGTTCAAGTCAGGCCTCAACGAAATGACCTTCCTTCAGTTATCAACAACTTACACCCTACCAGCAGCTGGTGCGTGTAGTGTCATGTAAGTCGTTCAAGCGTCGGAGTTATTCACGATCTAATAGATTGCCTAGGTATTTCGCGGCGGGAACAGGAGCAGCAGGGCTAGTGGGAGCATTACTGTGGTGGGAACTTCGCGGTCTAGGCGTCAGACTTGGCGTCGGCCTTTCTTCGGTCCGTTTTCCTGCGACGGTGGCCACGGCATAACTGACGTCTAACACGCTTTTCCATAGATCCTGCCATTCATAATCCCAATCGCGTATTATCTAGTCCTTCCCCGCAACACGGACTTCTCTCGTAATCTATCTTTTCCCACCCACGATGATGACACCACATCGGAGTTGACCCTCCAGGCGACCTACTCGTTGCTTCCCAGCGAGGAGAACTCCATGGAAACAGGGCGATTTCACAAGCGTACCGTTTCGCTTACTCTCACCGACAAATGGCGCATTTTGAAACCTTCAATCGTCAAATATATGCTACCCATGTGTGAGTTCATATCTGAAATGGTTTAGCAGCATATGTTAATCTGCTTCATAGTCGCTGTCTATCTGGTACGCGCTTAGATCTTGACATAATACATGTGAACTAACAATTTCAAGTTTGAGTATACCATCAACCAGGTGCATAGGGTTTCGCTTACGCGTACCTGTAGACTCAATGATCTTATTCTTTTTGGTTAGGGTGTTGCGCCGACTCTCATATATCCTGTTCCTATACCCCAAGAGCATCCAATATTAAGCATGTTTATTCATTCTATCCGTGACTACTATCCTCTCTGGCAGGTACGTTCTCATCTTGACTTTCAGGTGCTGTGCATCGCTGATCTCTTCCGCTAGCTTGTATACCAGATTCCTGTATTTTTATCGAGGTCATCAATATCTCTCGGATTCCCACCACTTCCGTCACGACTTCTCGCCCTTCCTGCAACCATACAAGGACTTATATTCGTAACACTCTCTTATGAAGCCGCCGTGGGGATTTTCAACGAGTCTGCCAGCGCCGCGAGTATCATCATGGTATTCATCCTTATCAGCATCGAGGGAATCTGCGGGGGCCTCGCATAGTAAGTTCTTTTTTGCTTTATGTTTGTTTTCACATCTTTCTAACATGGCAATACAAGCGTGAATGTATTCTATCATATAAACCAGGAACCTCCTAATCCGTCGACTCTGTACAACCCTGAGCGCGCCGGCCAGGAGAAAGAGTTCAAGATCGGCTCGATTGGCTTTGCAGATTCCAGCGGCATTTTGTTTGCGTCGCTGCTTTCAGTACCGACTGAGCTGCAGTTGTGCAGAGCCCAGGTTATGCGAGGGAAGATGTTGTGCAAGAGTTTATAGAGATTGAAGGACTTTCTGACGACTTACATCTACGATTCCTTGACGGGGACTACTTACCTTTCACCTTAGAATTGTCATATCTTTGTTTTACTTTTTTTGCTGTGTAGAATTCAAAACTAAGAACAAACCACTGATATCGAGCTTGCTGTCTACTTTGACCAGCTAAGTATCGGCAATACAAGCCCTGAAGTGCTGGACAGTTGCCAAATGAGGATGCCGATGCATGTGAATAGACATGAATGAGGAAAACAGTGTAACTCACGACAATGGCTCCGAAAAGTAGAACGGAGTGGTGAAGAGGCCGCTACACAAAAACACAAGGGCCTAACCGGGAATTGAACCCGGGACCTCCTCGAAACAGCACAGAGCCCTAACAAGGAATCATACTACTAGACCATCAGGCCACTGCGATGGTAAATGGAATCGTTGGACCGAACTGCAAGCGCAGAGGAAGGGGAAGGAGCGGAAGAGGTAGGCTTGGGAAAGAGGTAAAACATAGGAGAGAGAGTTGGTAAAATTATTCTCAGCCGAGACACCTGGAAAGCGAAAGGAAGGAATTTTGAAGGCTTGAGCTTGTTAAAAGCATGCGCTCGTGCGATTTTGCACAAAGAAAAAGCAAGGGCCTAACCGGGAATTGAACCCGGGACCTCCTCGAAACAGCACAAAGCCCTAACAAGGAATCATACTACTAGACCATCAGGCCTGTGCGTGGTAAGAACGACCAGTCGAAGCCGTCGATGAACAAGGAAAGGAAGGCAGAGAGCGCAATGATCAATCCATGAAGGAGCTAGGAAGGAACGATGGGGTCCTGACACCGAAATGGGTGAGACAGTAGACGACGAACTACCCCACCCAAGAAAACGAAGCGGAAAGCGCATCCATCGGTTTGGCGCTAGTGTCATCGCTCCCTGTCATGAGCGCTTGAGCTATGGACTTCTCTTGACGATAGCCAAAGTGTGGCGAATAGCAACGGTTAAATATGCGCTGGTTAGAATGGGAGTTTGAGACAGAGATCAAGAAGCGCAAGCGGAGTTCAAAATATCTGTATCAACACTCAATTTGGTGCCCGCCGCGGCGCTCTTTGCATCACATATCCAAATCTCAATCGTTC
>JABAJV010008620.1:0-41932 GCA_018854895.1 Tricholoma furcatifolium
GCAATGTCAACTGGCGAGTTCGTTCACTTTGTGTTTATTTGTCTCTCTGCCAACTGGTCGTCATCGTGCGTCCTCTAATGTCAGTTTGTGATGTAACTAAAATCATTTCTCTCCTATGCAACAAGAAACTAATTCTTTGCCAGTACCCAGCGACTCCAGAGGACTTTGGATTGGGCATATACAGGTAGGCGTTACAACTAGTAGTATATGCGTGCCCAGTTTTTGATCTCTTTTTTGTGCAGGCCTGTATTCCTTGACGCACTTATGCCGATGCTAGATTCGCACAATGTTCATTTCAACCGGCACTGCGTTTCCTTATCGATATTACCTTCTGGGGCGCACCTCCTCCATTTTGCCGACGGGAGTACTCATGGAGCAGACGTCATTATTGGTGCTGATGGCATAAAGAGTGTTATTCGAGAATTCGTGACGGGTCCTCGAGAGTCGCAAGTCGCATACTCGAATTCCGTTGCTTATCGAGCTGTTATCCCTGTGGAAACCCTTCAAAAGGCTGGGGTCAAGACAGATTTGCTTCGTAGTCTCTGCTGGGTTGGGAAAGATCAGGTAAGTCACCCTTCCCTTTCAATGATCTCGCGAGTTGAACTGTAAGTATGATGCCTCAGCACATAATCAGCTTTCCTATCAGAGAGGATTAATTCGTGAGCGCCTTTCCTTGTCATTGCCTTCGACAGTCGGTTTGACCAGAGAGAGAAGATCAATGTGGTATTTTTCTTCGCGGACTCTTCAGTTCCAGTTGGCTCGGTGGACGTACCTCTCCCTTGGGCTCATCCGGTTTCCCAGGAAGAAGTCCTACGCGAGTACTCTGGCTGGGGTGATGATGCCAATATCATGATCAAGGAAATGAACAACACACTTAAATGGCACCTTCATTTTGTGCGGCCTTTGTCTAGGTTTGTCAGGGATAGGGTGGTCGTTGTGGGTGATGCTGTGACTCTCTGGCTGTCCCTCAAACTTTGCCCATCTATGCGATGTTACCTCACCTCGGTTCTGGCGTGGGCCAAGGCTTTGAAGACGTCTACCTCCTTTGTCGTCTACTTGGTGATCCTCGATCTCGAAAGAGTGATCTCAAGGCAGGTTCTCTTCAACGATCATGAGACTAGCCTTTCTGATGATGTATTGAAAGGCTGCCTTTCAAGCTTACGATGATGCCACTCGAGCTGGTGACATCTATGATAATCTGTTCCCATGTAATCGAACTCTGCTGTAATGTCCTGCCAAACTCGTTCACTCTCCATGTTGCTCGTCATAAATATACTGTCCGTAGATGGGCAACCACATCTTTTTCTTCGCCTCTTGGCGAACCTAGTCTCTCGTCCAATTTACGCTGGCCATTCCTTCGATGATCGCCTGTTCAGCAACTGCTACTGCAACCTCAAAGTTGACTCTCGGTGCATCGGCAAAGTCGGCTAAGAGCGGGCCATCAGGATCATTGACGACTGGTGAAAGAGACGCAAGACGTCGTGCTCCGGCAATGATCATGGAGTCAGTCATATGAGGGGACTTGACGAGAACGGTACCAAACCCAAGCCCTGGATAGATGAGGGCATCTTATCAAACCCAAGTCAGGCCACACATACACAAGAGAAAGACATTGAATGACAACGTACTATTACACTCAGCTATACTAAACATCATCAGCCAAGTCCCTCAAAAATGGATAGACAGGCAAGAACTCACATACACTCCTTCCCGCTTGGAGTGGTCACAGGAGGAAATGGGCTTCCGGTAGCCAACAACGCAAGGCCTCCCGACCACTCATTTGCATCCTCCGGGTCTACCTCGACCAATACGCTGGGGTTAGACAACGGCAGTATGATGGGACGTTCGCAGCCTTCGGTCATCGCCTTCACTACGTCCTCCGTGAACGCACCGGCACACGTGGAGCACCCAATGAGTACTGTGGGCTTCACATGCTTCACCACCTCAAGCAAATGAATCCTTCCTTCCGCATCCCTCTTCACATTCGACCACTCCGCGTCGGGGCGCGCAAATGGACGAACCTCTTCGCGGACGGCGGAGGCACTAGTAACTGTGATGTGACGCCATCGGTGACAAGGCCATCTTTGTCGATGAGATAGAAGAGTTTATTAGCTTCAGATTCTTCGAGACCGTTGAGTTGAACTATAGCGTCGCGCAACTGTTGTGTGATACCCATGCCGGCAGAGCCAGCACCAAAGATGATATAGCGCTGATCGGATATTTTGCTTTTAGTCACTCCCACAGCGGCCATGACGCAGGCAAGAGTGACTGCGCCAGTTCCTTGGCTACAATATCCATGTTCAGCGGTGTAATGCATAGAAAGACTTAGAAGCCTACATGTCGTCATTGAAAACGCAGTGAGTGGTGCGGTAAATTTTGAGAAGTCTTTGTGCGTTTGTCACTCCAAAGTCTTCGAAATGGAGGAGACTATATGGGAAATATTTCCGAACGAGCTGAACAAATCTGTAGGACGCTTCATGAGATCAATCCTAGTTGAATATATGCGCCCCACTTGTCTATAAACCGATCATATTCTTCTCCTCTGACGCGTTTGTGATTCCAGCCCTGTTCGCGGCATCAGTTACCAGGTGTGCAGGGTAAAAAATGACCAAGGACTCACCACATATTGTTCGTCATTCAGGAGGTCTTGGTTGTTCGTACCTACATCCAGAGTTACGCTGAGCAATCTAGAGGGATCTACTCCTCCGATCAACCTAAAGGACGTCTCAAATCACTGAAATCAAGTACAGTCGACCTTGAAGCTCACGTATACATAACAGATTTAGCGGTAGATATCTTAAACGCCAGGGTTCAGTCGACGGTAAGACTACATTGAGACCAAGGCTTACCCCGATGCCCTGCACAATTTTAGAAATTAGTTAGCGAAGGGAATGATGCAAATCGAAACAATACCTACTCCAACGCCTTGATCACCGATTCCGAGGATGGCTTCTCCATCCGAGCATACGATAAAGTCGAAGTTTCGATTCTTCGTCTGCTCCAGGAAATCTTCTTCCATCGAATCTTGTTCTTTGAAAGTCAAGTACAGGCCTTCCCCTCGTTAAAAAAGATGGGAATACTGGGAGATCGCTTGCGCCTGGAAAACGAAGCAATCAATAAACCTCAGCCCCATTGGTACCATATATCGTACCTCAGTTGGTGTATAGATAATTGGAATCATCTCTCTGAGGTGTCTAGAGATGAGACCGTAATACAAAACCCAATTCTGGGCCCTCAGATTCCCTAGAAACGAGTTTTTTTGAAGGGGTGTTTCTCGAGCCAAGAATTGAGCATATGCACGCTTGCACTGCTCATCGAGGGTGTTGACGTGACATGGCAATCGACCTACAAGCCCAAAAGCCTTTCTCTCATCGAGCGTGAAAGCAGTACCTTTGTTGAAACGAGGGCTAGTCTCGCCATGGAGGGTTACACGCAATTGGTGGATAGGGTCAACCATTAGGCCTGCTAGCATTGAATGCCTTGGTGAGCTCGGTATCCAAGAGGGTATAGTCACAGCGCCATTGTATCAGCATCGAGGCGTTAAATTTCAGACGAAGGTGTACTTGTTAAACAAGGTACCGAAAGTCCAGTCCGAAGCATGTGCCTCTCAAGATGACTACGGTCTAAAATATAATTCATTGTCCCGAAAAGTTAGCACAGATGTTGGCGTGAAGAGATCATAGCCATATGCATAGATGCAAGATAGATCGCGAGTTGTGCCGCCAGTCCGAGCGGCGGAGTTCCCTGTAGATATTGCCCAAAACTGCAGTCGCCGCCACCTATCTTACATGGATTTGCCAAGTCTGAAATTTCCATCCGAGTCGCAGAGTGACTTTGGGAAAGGCACTGGTTCTGGTTGGTCAAGTGTCGCGGGAGGAGACAATGGGCAGTGACAAGACACGAATAATTACGTCAGACGGTAGAGAGGGTGAAATTGCAGATTTTTTCCTCGATTTTTTCCCCTAGCTGACCTTGAGTAACTTTCGCTTTTCATTCCGGCATTGGCAAAGGCGAAGATCGCCTTTAATTTTATTCAAGACCCATACTACGAGACAAGATACCTAGAGATATATAAACGAAAAAAGGCGGTGTGCAGCACAGTGAGAAGTCGCCGCGTGCGGATAATTAATGGTGGAGTATATATATATATATATATAAGGGGAGAAAAAGATGCGCGCGCAAGGAAGCTTAGGCAAACGCAAAGAGACCAGACAGAGACCAGGCAGACCCAAGAAATAAAAGAAAGAGGAAACCCAAAACCAACTTAATCCACCCTCCCATCTGCATCCGCCCCGCATCCGCCCCATATCCCCATCATCCCCGGTCGCAAACGTTCCTTCTGTTGTGCATGATAGCTAGGTGTTCAGAACCCATAGCTGACGTGTAACCGCGAGAGCCACCGTCAGATATTTGGGACCGGGTCCATATTTGAGATGTATTGCCCCCTCGCCCTCTGTGCTCCGCCTCCATGGCCGCCGCGCTCGCCCGAGCTGCTATTGCGCGTATTTGTTGCTTGACGACCAGAGGACCAAGAGCTGCCGTCGCCGTAGAAGATCTCTAGGCCAAGCGCGGGGCAACTCCCTTGAGCTGCGGGTTCTTATCCGATTTCGTGTTGTTCTCCTTCAACTTCGACGAGGACTGTTGTTTGTGTGGTCGAGAATGGGGGCCAGAGGCTTCGGCCACGCTGAGAGTGTTTGGTTTCGATGTCTTCAGAGAAGTACTTGAAGGGTCTCGATAGATTTCAGGTTTATGGCGGGTCGTCACTGAATTCTTCGAGACAGCCTTCGGTTGGGGCAAAGGCGAACGAGACTGTACTGCAGGTGGTGATTGCCTTGCAGTGGGACTAGGTCGCGCTCGTGCGTTGCCTCCGATGACTGCAGACTTTGCTGTGGAAATCATCTGGGCAGTAGAAGGAGTAATTATCTTCGGCGCTTGTTGAATTACTGGTTTCCGACCCGTCATCACCGACTTGAGCACCGGTCGCTCGACGTTTGTGTCTTGATTCATGAGCGGATGGCGCTGGTAGCTATTCCATTGACGAGTTGGTGTTACAAGGTTGGGACTCTCCGAAGCCTTCGATGTCTTTGCTGGTGGAGGAGAAGGAGGAGCTGAGGGCGCTTTGCGTTCGGAAATCGTCGTTGAAACCTTGAAGACGGGCTTTGGTCTGGATAAAGACGGGCGAGCCTGGATCGCAGGTGTTCTAGACAATGTACGAGAACCGGGTCGCACTCGTGATTGTGACTCTGTTGCGGGAGTAGTTTCAGAGGATGAGGTCGCAATCGGCTGCGCTGCGGGAGAAGAGATCGTCTTTGGTGCTGGGAGTATGTTCACCGCCGAGGAGGGCACCTTGTCGACAGTCGGAAGATTGGCCTTGGGTCCCTCAATCTCTGGTACAATCTCCTTCGCACCCTTTCCTTCATTCTCCTTCTCCTTCTGCGCCCGCGCGCGTTCCCGCTCCATTTGACGTTGCCGTCTACGATTCTTCGGCGGGTCCGCGAGCTTGATCGGCGCCCCAGCCGCAATCTTCACCTTGGGTGTCCACGTCCGGTCCGCATCAGCAGGCGAGAGCAGATGTGCATCATTCGCGATCTCGAAAAAGGGGGCTCGGAGAGGAGAGGACTCGCAAGCGTCTGGAGACAGCTGAAGGTCGTCTCCATTCTTGTCCGCATGCGTGAGGACCAGTCGCGGTGGGGTAATTGTCATTGACATATCAGCCCGGAAAGGCCGAGGTTTGCTTGTAGCCTTCCTCTTCCTGAGGCCCTCGGTGACGCGGGGCGGTAAGCGTTCGCCGAAGACGGCATCGTTGTCGGTAGGGCTCCGCAGGGAAGAAGGTCGATAGGAGCCGGTGATCTCAACGGGAGGAGGAGAAGGCGGGTCCTGGATGGGCAAGTCCAAAGAGAGGCGGCGCGAGTTGGGGCTCCTCGGCGCTGTGAAGAGTCCCGCGACTCTCTGGAAAAGCCCGCTGTAGTGCGTGCGTTGCGCCGAGAGCTCGGCCGAAACGAACGTGAAATCGGGGAGGAGGTCCTGGGAGCACGGACCGCCTCTGGGAATCCAATACTTCGTGGAAGGGCCCCCGAGCGGCTTGACAGCTGGGACACGGGGCGGTTCCGCGGTCTGTGAACGAATTTCATACCAGTCCCTGTAAGAGTCATGGACAGTCAAATCGAATAATAGAGAAATCCAGGCATAACTTACACGCCTGCGAAAAATGGGTGGCTAAACAAGGACTCGATCTCAGGAGATCCTTGAGGTCCTCGTCTTCCAAGAAGAATTCTGAGAAGGTCTTTGGCCTCGGGCGAGACCTTGTCATCCTCCCTGAACTGAAGGGGCTCGTTGAGAACGGCGTCCGAAAATTCGTCTTCACTGTCAGCCCAACCGAACCCAAAAGGAATCTGTGAAGTTTCGGCGTCAGCTCCAAAATTGGAAAACCAATGTTAGCGAGGCAGACGTACCCTTCCGGTCAAAAGATTGTATAACGTAACTCCTAAGCCATGGAGGTCCGCCTCGAAACTGTAAGGCTGACCAGCGTGGACCTCGGGAGACATATAGCCCAAACTTCCAACGCGTTCGATTGAGGTGAAGGATGGGGCAGGAATATCAAAGCGACCGCTGGTGGCATCGGGATCCGCGTCGAAGTCGACTCGTGCTTCTTCCAAGATCGTGGCCGAGTGGAAGCCGACGAGGCGAACGTGTCCAGATGCGCTCAAGACGATATTCGACGTCTTGATGTCACGGTGCAGGACGTGCTTTGCCTTGAGCTCTTCGAGAGCCACGAACTGGAGACATCGGAGTGAATATCAGTTGAAAAAAAGAACGAAAAGACGACGCACCAGCTCGGCTGCGTAAAAACGAACATCGGACTCGGGGAAGGGTCCTTCCCTCGTCACTATCGCATCTAGGTCGCGTCCGGGGCACCAAGCCTGTAGAAGCTATGACGTCAGCAACATCAAGGTATAGGGGGATTTGAACAACGAACCTCGACAGTGAACAAATAATCACTATCATGGAAGGAGGCGAGGAGAGGTACGACGAAAGAGGCATCGCGAACGCGTTGGTGGGCTTTCTGACCTTGCACCAGACGAGCTTCGTGAGAGGTTCCCTTTCGTGCTGACTTGACGACGACGGGAGCCTTCGAGACCTTGTCCCGAGATACGAACTGGGTGACGATAGTTCCTTGTCTCAGGATCTTGACGAGCTCGTAATCGTCGACAGAGGGAGGCGAGGGGCCGATAGGGGCGACGGCCGACTATGAAACAGATTAGTCAAGCTAAAACAATACGATGGGAGTTCGCGTACCACTGGAGATTTCAAAGAAGGCATGATAAATTGCAGAGATATTGCGAGCGACAATCACTAGAGCAAAAGCTAGATGAAAGGCAGGAGCAAAAAAGCACAAAAGGGGTTGAGACATGGGAGGTCGTTTTTATTCACCACGTTGGGCATTTGGGTTTCGACTGACGGCCTAGAAAGAGTGGCTGACGATAGAGAAAGGTGAATTCACGACGGGCGGTTCAAGGTTGTATGTGGTAGAAGGTTGTAGTCGTATTTCCATCGTACGTAGTGAGCAAGGATGTCAAGTTTTCTCTCATCTGAAATGATCTCATTGAGAATAGCAGTAACAGTATGCGCTAAAGAACGTTACCTGGTAACCTTGAATTTTTCACCACTGTCCTTTAGTGGCCATTCTAATATCGTTCCTCCATCTAGAGTCGTCGTAGGAAAAATCGAGGCAGTATTCGTATCGAGCTGGAATTCATCTATTGAGATGCCTGCAACGCATTGTTGATGATTTTCCTGATGGCAAGGAATCTAGCTGTTAGCGAGATACTTCATTTGGAAGAAGAATAGACACAAGGGAAATCTGTGCAAGAATGATGCTTAGATATTGCCTTGTAAACATTGTCTGAAGCATGAAATTTGAATAGAAGCATGTATGCGCAAGGTAAAGAAGACTGTTGAGGAATTGATCTCGTAACTTCCTTAGAATTTCAATTAGCAAAGGATGTTGAATAACTCACAAGTCCAAGCCTTATCGCCTTAGATCAACGCGCTGGTCTTTTCGACATCGTTGGTGGTTCTTGACCGCGTTGTATTGAGAGGAACGGGTTCGTAGAAAAACCTGGCCCGACACGTTAGTTGCAGTGAGGGTCGAGAAAGGTTAAGGACTTACCTGATCGCCCCACTAAAAATATTGCAAAGGGCGAGAGCCGTCACTGTCATGTCAGTAGTTTTCTCTCTCAAGTATTCTTCTTCAAACTGTGCGCAACATTAGAGAACCAAAAACTTGCAGGATTCAGAACGGTAAACGAGGAAATGATCAAGACCGCGTTTGGTTAAGAATACAGAATATGTACCTTGTTTGGAGATGATTAGCATGGAGAATACCACGATGGGTTGGTAAGACGTACTAAGAGTGCGCTTTTCGTTGCGACTCTTCCTCTCTCTCCTTGAACTTCCGCTGTGACTCCTGCTGTTTAAGCGTAGCCTTGAGCTGCCTCTGTCGTTTTCTCCTGCCATTCCCTCGTTTTGGTCCATCTATCACGACTGGCTCAGTCATCTTCTTCTTCCTCTGCGCCGCCTGTTCCGACCGAATCTTTTCTCTCTTCTTGTCGCGCTTGCGGAGTGTCGTCATAGATGTTTTGAGAAGTGTTCCATATGCCGCATAGAATTTCTCTAGTGACGAAGGCTCCACCTGCGAGCGCTATGAGCGTTGAGAACAGAAGACCTCGTGTCCTACTCACCTCGGTCGAGAATCTAGTTTTCTTCCCATCGGTCACTCGTAATAAACAAGGGTATTCGCGAGATTCTGAAGCATCGTCCATGACAGCGTCATTTCCATCATGTTTAACTACAAGCAGGTCAGATTGAGCTACTAGCCTATGAATCGACTGATCACACGCACGTCTTTTATGAGTGAGCCATATCGTTCCCTTCTCCTTCTTTTCGTTAAACAAATCTGTTAGCTGGGACAGAAACTTGAAGGATATCAGTAAAAATATTGCAATGATTTGGTTGACGCACTGTATCGTTGTCCACCAGCTTCATTGGATGAGGACAAGATCAAACTCCCGTTATCCCACATTATCCCACCACGTGCCGAAAATTTCCAAAAGGGGAAATTCTGATAAAGCACTCAAAAAAAAGTTTCCTCATGAGCACGACATGAGAAGAATGGATCGTCGGCTGCTTATCTCGAAATTCACTCTTTCCTCTCAACTGCCATGTCCGTAGGTTACCCAAAGCCTCAGGGTGGCGCATCTCTCGTCCTTGCGTTCAGGCTCCAGAGTTCTATCACACTCATTTTGGGTTCTGGGCCTCTTGCAGCCTCTAGAGCCTTTGCTGCATTAGGAGCGGACTCAAAAGTGGTTATTCTCGCTACTGGAGGCCTTGGTTTAGCTTGTGATGAAATACAGTGGAGAGTCCAGCAGGGACAGCTGACATTTGTCGACTGGGATACCTTACCTGGGTCGTCGACAGCTATCGGGGACGATAAGCGTATCGAGGCCCTGAATCGTTATCTTGCATCCACACCCGACGTTCGCCTTATCTGTGTAACTGATACACTGGTCGGACAAAGACGCAACCGCGCTTTTGCCGAGAAAATATACCACACTTGCAGATCACGAAATATTCCAGTCAATACTACGGACATGCCGGACCTATGCGACTTTACTTTTACTTCCACCCATCGCTTCCTTGACTCAGAGGGGAACAACACCTCTCTGCAAGTCGGTGTGACTACGAATGGACAAGGTTGTCGTTTGGCAGGGCGTATCAGGAGAGATATCGTTTCGCAACTCCCGAAAGACGTCGGAGGGGCCGTGCAGCGTGTTGGAAGGATGCGTGCTTTGGCAAAGGCACAGTCAAGTTCAGGAGAAAGGAAGGGCGAAGAAACAACGATGTCGGATGACGAGGGCGACGATGCACTAGAGGAGAACGGTCGAGTCACGACACCAAATAGACCAGTCCCATCGCGGAGCCTCAGCGAAACTGAGCACGAGAGCGCTAGGAGAAGGATAAAATGGGTTGCTCAGGTCAGCGAGTACTGGCCCATATCCAAATTGGCGCGGATGTCCGACACCGAAATCGAGGAAGTCCTCGCTGGCGAACAGAGTCCCGCTGCAACACCATCAGAAAACACTGCACCCTCTACCCAATCCATCCATTCCCTCACTCTCGCTCGTCCAGGCAGAATCCTTCTCGTCGGTTCTGGACCAGGCCACCCTTCTCTCCTGACCCTCGCAACCCACACCGCCTTAACGAAAATGGCAGATCTCGTCCTATCCGACAAGCTCGTCCCAGACGCCGTCCTATCTCTCATCCCACCAAACGTCCAAATCCGCATCGCAAAGAAATTCCCTGGTAACGCCGAGGGGGCGCAGATGGAGATGATGGAAGCCGCGGTAGAGGCTGCCAAGCGTGGTCTAACAGTCGTCCGAGTTCGTCTCTTCCCTCTCTATCCTAGGCTCTAGTATCCCACGCTTACATACCCTGTCCTCTGCAGCTAAAACAAGGCGACCCAGTCGTGTACGGCCGCGCAGGCGAGGAGGTGCTCTACTTCCGCGCGCACGGGTTCGAGCCCCTCGTCATCCCCGGCGTGAGCTCCGCCCTCGCCGCGCCGACCTTCGCCGGGATACCCATCACGCAGCGCGGCGTCGCCGAGTCATTCATGGTGTGCACGGGTGTCGGGCGGCGGGGCAAGGACGTGCGGCTCCCCGGGTACGAGCGCGCGCGTACGCTGGTCATCCTCATGGGCGTTGCGCGCCTCCCGCAGGTCATCCAGTCGCTGACGGCGGAGGAGGCGGGCGCGGGAGGGCGGAGAGACGGCGCGGCGTACCCGCTCCACACGCCTATTGCGATCATTGAACGCGCGTCTATGCCTGACCAGAGGGTGATTTCATCGACGCTCAAGGATATTGTTAGGGCGCTGGATAGTATTGGGGAACAGCGCCCGCCGGGGATGATGGTTATCGGGTGGGGAGTGTTGGCTCTTTGGGGTCAAGGAGATGTAGGGGTTCTGGATGATGAGGGAGAAAACATGGATAAGGAGAGGGTGGAGAGGTGGTTAAGTGATAAAGACGGTGCAGCGTGGAGAGTTCTGGAAGGGCTCGATAGCAGTTGGGAAAGTTTTAATTAAATGTGCGTGTTTAGTATGAATGCATCCTAACATCTCTATGTCAAATTCGTAAGGAGTCCTACTAATTCATGTCCTTCGATCACAACATCTATAATACAACACATACGGAAGTCAAGATGCGGGTAAATTTCCGCAAGCCGGTTGAACGACTTGAATCAAACTAGGAAACTAAAATCCACCCAGGCAGCCATCCAGGGAAAGCCCCTCCTCCGTGTACTCAAGGCTATCCCACCTCCTTGGCCTAACCCTTGGTACTGGCCCCGTCTGCTTTCGCTTAGGCTTCGGTCTCTGCGGCGGGCGTCTCTCTAAATCATGCAAATGCGGGAGGAAAGCCGCTGCATTCGGTAACTGGTGGTGGGGTGTAACAAGGGGGTATACGGTGGTATCTGGTTCGAGATCAGGGGGTATATTTGTATCATTGACCGACTCCTCAGGAAGCGAGGAAGAGCCTGAGGGGAGGTCCTCAATTGAAGGTGGAGAGAACCCTACGTGGCTGAGGTACGAGCAGTACGTCGGCTCCGCCATTATGGATGAAAAACGTGGGTCGAAATAGCTTCCATCGGGAAAGGGGTGCGCTTCAGCGTCTTCTGGGTAAACGCTGTAATCTCGACCACCCCGCTCTGGAAGTTGGCAATCATTGTAACCTACGACGATAGGTGCTCGATCGTACACAAAGGACGAATGCGTCGCTCGGATCTCGGCGAGGGTTGGGGTAGGCGGGAAGTGGACATGGGGGGTAGTAGGAACCTTGAATGGGAGAGCTGCGGCTGGGGAGGGGAAGCAATCAAACGAGAGGTTATTTGTCTTTAGAATCGGTCTCGTTTTGTGCATGAGAAGTTTGCAGGGGGCTCGCACAACTCGGCTGTTAAGAGAGGACGCACAAATGAACACAAGGCAGTGGGATCGGATAAGAAGCGCCAAAGTTAGCCGTTGCAGCCTGCTTGCCCAGCAAGACAGCGGCGCCGGAAAGAAGGGTAAAAATTGTGAACACGAGGCTCAACGGATGGTATCAAGGTCTGAGCTCAGGTATAATATTGAACCCGGGTTCACCTGACGCTCAGGCCTACAAGGGGTTGATGATGCCCCAAGGCAGGATGTTATCCCTGATGTTTGTTCCCAAGATAAATGAATGCATGTATGTAATAAATAGCTATTTCAGCTAATGGGCAGTGTAATTGTTGATCGATATCTCGGTTTGCAGCGGATGAGCGTACCGGTAATAGATTGCTCCACTGCCCCACCTCAATGACATACAAGCCTTTTCCTTGTATATTTCCCTAGCAGCATCATATGTCATGATGAGGATGGGTCCACATTCACGCTGGAATGATTTCGCACCGTTGAAATGCATAATTGTGATCACTGATGATGGTGGTCCCTTCTAAGTTCTGAATAGATCTGATGCTGTGTATACACTCTGCACTTCGACGCTTGTCTAAAGCAAAGTTCATTGGCAGCTTCTGATCTCAGCACACTAGTACTTCTGGGGCACTCAATGAAACATTCTCTGACCGATCAGAACACTCCCTAAGATTTGCAGACTCCAGACCACATGCAAAACCTGTTCTATCGATCAAGACCCGGCGTCCCATCATTCAAGACCTCAAGAGCCGCCTAATCTAATATATCCCACATTTCCAACTCTACTGCTCCACGCGGGCACGAGGGGGATAGGTAATGGCACCGTCCATTTGCATCATGGCAATCGAGAACGAAGGGAAAGCCGCGAATGGATCGTTGGGAGACGGAGAAGCGATCATGCCTTTGCTAAAAGCCATCTTCTGGGCAGGGCTCAGCACGGGCAAGTCCGCCTCCAAGACTCGACGGCGCATATCCTTCCTCGGCACCCTAGGTGACCACAACTGGCCATCTTTGTCTCCAAACATGATATTCGGGACAGGAGAGGCCACGCTCTCTGACATCGTCTCGTTGGCGGTGAGGTAAGCGGATTCAGGTTCCTCGAGTGATACAGACTCCCAGAACTCAGTTTCGAGATCAAGAGGTGCAGGTGCAGGCTTCGCGACGGCGGTGCGCGGAGTCGCCTCTGGTACTGGTGTGAGGTTCCGAGAAGTCTTCTTCGAGTTCCTGGGCATCATATCCTTATCAAGAGAACGGGCACGCTGGGGCGTTTGAAGGGAGAAATTCTCCTTGCCTGCCCGTGAGTGAAAGCGCCCACGATCAGTCGAATCAGCGCCATCAATCTCCTCAAGGGGTGCGGAGGGGTACGGAGATCGTGGGTAAGTCGAGAGAGCCTTGGCCAGTCCTTCGGAAGCACGAGTCCCCCGAGGAACGTGGAGAGTAAGCTCCTCGAAGCTGACACCCGCGCGCGGCTTGTAAGGCTTGGGTGAACGCGGGTCCTCAACAGCGGGAACAGTGAGGGTCTGATACTTCTTCGGAAGCGCATTGCGCACTTCTTTGAAAGGCTTGGGCGAGCGCGGGTCTTCGAAAGCCGGAACGGTAAGGCTACGAGGCTGTGGGACTGATTTGCGCATGTCCTTGAAGGGTTTGGGGGAGCGAGGATCCTCAAAGGTAGGGACCATCAACAGCTGAGCATTCTTGGGCTTCGGTGGATCTAACAGTGTGAAGGAAGCGTTCGCAGCTGGCGAAGAGAGCGAACGGCTGGACCATGCTGAGATGCCAGCAGACCCTGGGGACACAGCGATGGGGCCACGATCATAAGTGTTCGGTGAGTAAGCAGAAAACGTGGCCGCCAACGCCGGTGAGGATGGGAAGTGGACATGAGGCGAAAGATGGGAAGAATTAATAATAACGGAAAAGCTGGCAGCGAAAGGGAGAGGGTTCGGTGACAGCGGAAGGGGCGCGGGCCTCTTGAGGATCGATTTGGCTGAACCAGGCCTAATGAGTGCGTGAGCGGGAGATTTAATACCAGCCCTCAAAATCGATTGGGACGCCATTGTATCGTTTGGGTCGTGAAATTGGTTGGGAGAATGTTATGCTTTTAGAAGGTTCCTTTCGTAGACACTGTCTTGACCAGCAGGGCAGAGCTATAGAGCTACAGGGCGTTATGTATGAGCACTTCAATAATAAAGAGATTTTTTGTGGAAACGCACTGGGAAAGAAGAATGTGAGCAACACTGAAGCCACAGAACTTCGATGATCTGGAAGATAGTCAACAAGTTCACAGTCTGAGGCTTATATATGAGCGTGCAGGGTTGCCATAGGTACGAGCACGTGCATCATCACTTGTCAGTTGCCCTGCAGCGCCTCTTGATCCTTGTTTTAGTTGTTGCGTTGAGATGGAACCGCTTGTTGGGCAGGTCACAAGTGAAATTGGTCGTACGACGCAATCCTATAATTTTCTGCAGCCCTCGCAGTCGTAGACAACGAGCGGAGCAGCAAAATATCCATTCCACGAATTCGTCGGAGCCTGAGCATATTGCATGATAGGATCAAGGATCGCCCCTAAGACCAGACGAAACGCGTCGGTAAAACACCTTCACGCGAAAAGGCTTTCTACGGCCTCTTCAATCACACACATTTTGATGCATAAGGGCTAGAAGCTATCCATGTTCGCCTTCATTTATCATCCTGATGTTTCTTTTGTGTATATGTCTGTCAGTTGTATCAAAGACCGTGGGTCAATGAGGTGTGTGTTCGGTCAGTGGGTCAATGAACAAGTCCACATCTGCAACATACGGCCGTCGACGGTATCTAATATCGTGCTTATTGTTGTCCCACGTCGATATGTCCCTATCAATAAATTGAAATAACATCGCGCGGTCCCTTGTCAGTCAGCAACGCGTTTTAAGGCGCGTATTGCAAGTACTTACCAACTCAGAGATGTATGTCCTATCCTTATAAGCATTCCAACTTTCAAGGATGCATCATTATACATACGCAGCTAGATTAACCTTTGTGCCTTGTGCCTCGTGTGGTAGTTGCTCTGCAATATTTCACAACGATTCGCCATGGAAGTCTCCTGATGGGAACAGCCACTGTAGAGATGTGACACTGGTAAGATCTTTTATCATAGCCCGCAGCCGTCTATCGGAATGAATGGAAAGCTGCTTCGCAAGATGCAGAATATATCTGTCTGAGGTGTATGACAAGATCAAGCCGCGTCTCAGAAGCTGCTTTGTTTTGTGCACGCAAAGAAACAACAAGGACCCACAACCACCCACAAACTAATCACGAGTAACGAAGCCTCGCCGCGCCCACGACGCTCACAAATTAACCAAAAAACGTGATGATTGAGATTCTATCTATGCATAAAAAGTCCCTTGCCTATCCAAATCCATATGTCGTCCCCCTGAATGCGATAAATGCCGATTGTATATGCGCGCGAACGTGTTCGTAGAACGTAGAAAAACCATGACCACATGTACCATGACCAATTTCAAGACCATGGATTCTGGTTAAAACTATTCGCCCTCTTTCCAGCCCCCAGATCGCTAGGAATCTTCCAAGGGTCGGAGCCAGGCGATATCGTGGTGATGGAGCCATCAGCCCCTCCAAACGACAGCCCCGCTTCAGGGAAGCCGCTCATAGGCGGCGGGCTGGAGTGGGGATGGAATCCGAAACCATTATGTGAATGTGACGCAGAGGGCGCGGCGCTGAACGAGGAGGAAGAGTTATTATAAGAGGATCTATTGGGTTGTTCCGTCGGTGAACCCCACGACGGCGAGAAGGACGGTGTGGCACCGAAGGAAGGGTTTGCGTTATAAGAGAACCTGTCTGGCACCGCCGGTGAGCCCCATGAGGGTGCCTCTGAGGCAAACGGGGTCGGAGTGAATGAATTTGACTGTAGCCCTGCAGTCTTAGAGGGGAAATAATCAGAAGTGGTAGACGCCGTCTGTCTAGGGGGTATTGGCTCATCCTCTTCAAAATCGGGTTCGGGTACATGGGGAAGAGTGAGTGTTCGTTTTAACCTCTCCGACAGATCCTCGCGCTGCCCAGAACTTGGCCCAGCGACGGCGTTTGACTGACGATGTTTGTGTCTGGGAGGAGCGGAGTCCGCACGGTCGAGAGAGGGAGGATCGGAGCCAGCTGGCTTCGACGTGAATTTGAGCTCATCTGGTTTGGCTCCTTCGTTTAGTATTGCCTTCATCGCGCTAAGATCGAACCCTGCGCGGGCAGGGATATGGCTAGGTTCCTCGGCCGGGGTACTCTCAGGCTCAGGATTGGCAGCAGCAGATTGAGATGGCTCATCCTGACCAGCTTCAGCGGTCGAAGAACCATTTGCTTCCATTCGAGGAGGAAGATCATCGTCTTCATTCGAGGTCATGCTGGCTTGGCTTGGCTTCTTCTCGAATGAGCCGTTTGTAGCCGTCGGAGGACGCGAAACATATTGAGGAGGAGTGTCCTTCTTTTTCCGCGAAAACCACCCTTTCTTTTTGGGTGTAGCCTCCTCAGTCATCACTACTCTGTCACCGTCGAAGTCAGGTTCCTATAACGAACACAGAGTTAGGATAAGCATCGATCCATCAGTCCAGATACGTACCACTGGGTCATCAAAGTAGTCTGCTGACACAGGGAAACCAAGTTGATCCAGAATAAGAGGCATGAAAGTACGGTAAGACATGTGTCCAGCAATCTTGTCTGTAACGTCGATATTCTCGAGCTCAGGGACATCCAAAACTGGTCGAAGACCCGCCACCGTCCCAATCCCGCCGTTACTCGCACGGAACAGATAATTCAACACCCAATCGTTCCTGCAGTACGCGTTGACGAATCTCCCCGACACCACAGAGCGAACTTCGAACCACGCCTTGGTGGACGCCGTTACAGTAGCACCAAGTAGGAAAACATCCTGGACGACTCCGAAGGCTTTATGCTTCGCAAGCTCAAGAAGAGCGTAGAAGATGACTCGCGCTCCCAGTGAAAACCCGATGAGAGTAATTGGGCGAACACCAAGATGTCGATGGATCAGAACATCTGCTAACACACGACCAGCTGCACGCGCGCGATCCAGAGCGTTACTCCATGGGTTGTCGATCAGATACCCCAGTTTAGTGAGAACTATGATGCGCGGATAAATTAGGGCAACGGGCGCTGTTGACCAGATTGAAACTCACTGATGGGCCATTGGAGGGCAGCCACAAATGCGGACATAACTGTTGCTTGTAGCACCGTCAGTCCGATCTGTGATAAAACTTCGCTGGTCAGGATCTTCAACGCATCTCCCGTCTCCTGAATCATCTCTGGTTCCCAAAGCACGCTGAACACGTCGCCGACTATTGGATCCAGTACACTGAACGGTAACCGCACGTCGTCTTGAGGGCCAGTGATGAACCTGCAAACGCTCAGAAAAAAATCTGTCATCAGAATAGACGTGTCGAACTCACCCAGGTACCGTGAGTATACAACTGACTCTCTTATTGTTATGTAGTGGTAGGATGTCAAACGTTCGAACGAGCTGAGTCCTTTTTGCCATGCCGCGAACAGCGATGCTGGAGCCTGTCAATACACCTCCAGTGGTGATGACTGCTGCGCCAGCCGTGCCAGCAAGAAAACCGGCAGAGCCACCGATGCCGATAGTCGTCAACGCTGCACCAAGGCCAGCACCGATGACAGGCGCAAGCAATCCGGCAGAGAGACCAATGACGAGACCACCCCCTATATTGTGCGTCAGTGAAGGTCGTGAAGGTTAGTGACGTTTTCATACCTAGTGTTGCAAGCCCAAGCATGACATACCGCTTCTTCTTCATGGCCTTTTGTTGACCTTCAATCACCTCCTTCTGCTCCATATTCTCCACGTCCTCTTGGATCTCAAGCGCTTCGGTGACACGGCTTTCAAACTTGACAACGTCAAGCCATCCCAGGCCGAGCTTGAGGGCAACCATCTCGAGTAACACTCGCGACCTCGCATCGTAAACGCTGTCGGCGATGAGAACGAGGAAAAGGTCGCAGAGAACAGTCCATCGAATGTCCAGAGTGACATTCTGATCCGCGGTTGAGAGTGTCGTGGTTACCCCAGGTACTGTGGACGTCTGAGTGTCTGCGAGAACTCTGGCAGTCGTCTGATACGTTGGTGGACCTTTGGGCGGAGATGTAGATGATGTACTTGAGATAGAATTAGAAGGTGTGTGGTTGGCGTGAGATGGCTGTGAGGCATTTTTCTGTGAGGTGGTTGGCCCGTCTGTAGATGGTTCATTGACCAAAGTTCGGTCTGAGATGGATTCAGTGTCGCCATCGTCGTGGTGCACCACCCTGCTCCGCTCTTCTTCTCGTCGGTGAGCTTCTGAAGGATCATATTCTGGATTGGCAACCGTATGCGTCGTCATAAGAGGTGGCACAAGATCCGATGCAAGGACACCATGCTCAGCGAGACTTTCGATCATCTTCTGCTCTATCCGTAGAAAATGTCAGAATAAAACAAAAAGTCTGAGGATATGAAAGCTCGCCTTGCGTTGCAAGTTCCATGTGGTAATACAAGCGACCCATAATCTTCAGCGCCCAAAGATCCATGCTGCCTACTGCAGCCTTGAGCTCTTTCCGCTTGGCAACGCTCAGCCCTTGAGACATTTCTCGGGTTGTCAGGTAGCACAGACCAACGTAGGCAATACGCTGAGCCTCTGTAAGTAAATTCTTCGTTGCCTGCATTTGACTTAGTGGCGTCATTGCCTTGTCCTCGTCGAATAAATATCTCGTGCGCAGATGGACCTCGTCTGCTTCATCTTCTTCAACGCCCCGCAGCCTCGTATAGTCGTTTTCGTTTTGATCAAGTTTCGAGCGCCATTCATTACCGTAGTCATCGACGTCTATCAGGTTTCCTATCGCGTTTGCTGCGCTTGCACCCTTCGCCGAAGGTTGGTAATGGTATTTCCTCTGATCCTCCTCGTCCATGCCGCTGGCGGACGTATCCTCGCGTACAACAGGCATATCTTGCCAGCCATCTTCGTCGTCGTCGTCAAAGACATTGGCAATAGGCGAGATCGGGTTAACTGGCATGGTCACTGATGATGAGAGTAGACGAGGCAAAACATGATCTGGGGTTAACTTAGTCACATCAATAATGCGATTAGCTCTTTTATTGACCGTGGGAACACATATCTCAAATACGTTTTGATTGAATTCTCCTTATGCCGCACTCCATTGTCCACGCTTTCTTTAGAACTTTCCCCGACCACAGCTGGGCCCATGGTCTGACTGCTTAGTATCTACGCAGCAGCTTTTAACAGTTCGTGTGGTGCTTAATTCTCGAGCAGTCATCTTGAGATACTAGCACTATGGAGACCGACTCGGTCTTCCGGCCGATGGCGCTTACCACCAGCGATACTCCCAGCCAACAGGTGCTGACGAACGAGGAACTTCTCCAACGGATATTTGAGGAGTTCCCATTCGAACCATTTGATGAACAGATGAACAATGTCACGAGAAGTCACCTTCTTCGCGCTGCCCTCACTTGCAAGGCTTTCGTTGAACCTGCACTCAATGTACTATGGAAATCTATAAACACATTCATACCTCTCTTCAAGCTATTACCCTCATTCAAAATTGTTCAAGATGATTATGTGAGTCTCAAAGAGCTCAGTTCGAACCCATGCTCATTGAAATTTAGGTATTTCGTGGTCCTATATCAGACGCGGACTGGCAACGTTACTATTACTACGCCCGTAAAGTGAAAGAATTCATATATCCAGGGTTCCAGGACGACAGTAAAGTCGATAACCACGCCAAAGTTCGCCTTGCGCAACTATGGCGGTCTCCCCTGCTTCCAACTTTACGCCGCTATACGTGCTACGATGTCCGGTCTCTAGGCCCCTTCATTCACCCATTGTTTATGTCACCTACCTTGGAGTTTCTCAAGTTGGGATTCATTACTGACGCGCAAGACGCATCCGTGGGGACGTTGTTGTCAATGTTGGTAGACGAAGTGCCAAGGCTTCGCAGCCTGCTGCTCACCGGTACACTATCAACGCCTTCACTCATGTATGTTGTCCAGTTCAAGCACCTTCGTACTCTGGACCTTCTCGGTATGGGGGAAATGATCGATTCACATTTCCTCTCCCTCGTATCTGATATGGAGGAGCTTGAAGAACTTGTCATCGACGTATACAATTCCCCTCTGTCCACCTTTCCAGTTTCGAATGGATTTCGAAGACTAAAAAAGCTGCATGTCACGGCGTTCCACTCAACCATTGAACAGCTTCTCCTCGATTTATCAGACGACGTGGCATTGGAGTCTCTTGGGTTCATTACACCACCTGCTCCATTACCCACGACCTGGGAGAGTGATTTCAGCAGCCTTGTACATACGGTGATGCAGCGATGGTTAAGTTCACTACGCCGGATCACCATCGACCGGGAATGGAGCAGCTATATGCCCTTGTCGCTCCCAAAATCCCTGATCTGCCCCCTCTTCCGCCTACCCAACATCGAGTACTTTGTAATCTCCGAGTTCCTCGTGCCCTTCTTTGATGAGGACATCTTAGAGCTGGCGTCGGCATGGCCCCGACTCAAACATCTGCACATCCCACATGATGATCACACCACACCGCGCACATCCTTCAGTATGCTATACACGCTCGCAAAGTGTTGCCCGCAACTCGAGCATCTCGAAATACCCCTTGATACGAGGCACCTTCCCAGCCTTCCCCCCCTTTCAACGGAACGCCCGCATCCCAGCCCCTTGCAGATCCTGTACATCGCCAATGACAACCCCCCGACAGAGACTCGCGACTTATTACTGTCAGCTCGACATCTGGACCGACTGTTTCCTCGATTACGCAAACTCGGCCGGTCCAGCCTGAAGGACCTCGAGAGCTCGACGTGGGATAAGATCTTCGCGATGATACAAGCTTTTAGATCGGTGCGGGCTGAGTTGTATTATGAATAAATGCATCCATCCTTTTGGACGGTGGATGCGGCAGTTTGTATTCTAAATCTACGACGTACTATGACCGTAGTTCTACTAGGTAGGGATGTAATATGTGTATCATTTTGCTGTATTTCAAGTTCAAGCCATGTGCCATGTAAAATTCGAGACGTACACTGAGCAGAGAATACTATGAGGAAACTCGTAGGTTAATCTACAGAAACAGGTACTTCCCCTGCTCATTAGCCTACAGCCACACCCCTCGCGACTGCTAGCTTCCGCAACGCTGAAAGGGTAGATAACGCGCGATACAGTACTTGCTCTATCTCCTATTCCCGGGCTATGACTGTGTTCCAAAAATTGTCTATGAAAATGAAATGAATAGTTTCTAAACAAGTATTTACGCGTCCAGATTGACGCCTATCGCCACGGTTTTAGACGGTATCGAGTGAGAGGAGAATGGAGGACCTTATCGGTCATTAGAAGAAGTCCAAGTCTGTTACATCTATTTTCTTCTAATGAAGCGCACCATGCAACAGCTGTATACTGACTGCCTCGAACTTGATCGATTCGAGACAGGTGTATCGTAAACTGCGATTGGAGCCGTCGATAATATGCCCCAGTCGCGGCATGTCGTTAACATTTACGAGGCAGTCTTCTTCATGATTAAGCTCAGTGCCTGGCTTTTAATGGTAGACGTCTCGATTTTGGTCAGAGGAAATCCATCGACACCTTCAAGCCCCACTGAGGCGATAACTCCCAAACAGGGAACCAGAGCATTTTTCAGGGATAGGGGAAGCTTACTGAACGAGATAGGTCTGCGTACGTACTGAAGGTGCGCGGGATTTTGCGCTGACGCCGAAGGACGATTGTATGACATATCGAAAATCGGCCTGCTGATATTACGAGGTGCTGTACATAGGTTGCAATGTGCGAGCTGTGCTTCACAACAGTTGGTAGCCTACAGCTGGCGATAACACTCCTAGCGCAATTGTTAAAAGCAGCAGGTGTCGCTGTGCCATTTGAAACTTGACTGGACTTTGGTGTTGAAGTTTGCTAGTTAGACTTGTAAGATGGACAGTGCCTGGTGATCCTTTACTTTTTGACATCGTGTGTAATAAACGCACTAGACACGCTCCTTGGAGTTATTCCACGCTGGTTTATCACAAGAACTAGCAGCCCATCGTAGGCTTCGTAAGAGTGAAGCCGTCCTTAGTCATCAACCGGATCAGTATTTTTACGCTCAGCGACATGTAGCCGACGATTATCCGTCGAACGGCAAGTCGGTCCGGGGAAAGGCAATCAAAGACTAAACGCAACTGATTAAATCAAAAAATAATCACCGTTGCGCTTGTACTTAAGTCGAGGTCAAGGCTCCCCCTGCCCCCAGCCATAGCTCGCAATTCGGTCCGATTATGTTATGTTTTCGCCCTATAAGGGCCAGGATAATTTCTTTTGCCTTCTACACACTTAACCTCTGTGTGTCTCGTGGATGGACTTCTTCACCCTCGTTTTTCAGATTTCTAAGCTTCCATGAATGTTCTTCTCTCGCCCAAAGGCCACGCGACCGCATCACCTGAAACTTACAGAATCAGTTTGAATCATAATCTGATACTCGAAGCTAACTCGAAGCATGGCATGCCCTTCAAACCCCTCACTAACCGCACTTTGTGACCTCTAGGTTTCGAAAGTTTCTTCAGCTCCACAAGGACACCAATCTCGCTTCCGACTAGTCGTGATGCCCGCCCGGACCCCTGAGGCTGACATGCAATTTACCATATAAATGAGCGTATACAAGCTCAATTCTCGAATCACCAACTAGTTGAACATGGCTCGCTTTGGTGGCAACCTTCTTTGCTTCGCGCTTCTCGCGACCTGCGCGCATGCGCAGCTCAACGTGTCAATCCCACTCCTTTCCAACTCTTCCTCTCCCTGTGTTTCGCCCTCCCTCATCTCGCTCTCTATTGAATTCGACAGATTCCCGGATTGGGCAGGAAACACGTCGCGTAACGAATTCTTTTACAACACCTTGGACAACCTCAAGCAGATAACTGGACAGCTGCCTCACATTCGCATTGGCGGTAATACTGAGGACAAGACGAATTTTAGCCGAAACGCGGTGGTAATTCAATATCTTTCTTTGTAACGCGGCCTTTTCTGACCATGATGGGTTTCAGTTTGCAGAGGATATATTCCCAGCCTACACCGCTACGACGCCCTACCCAGAAGCCAACAACATCACAATTGGAAACAGTTATTACGAGACGGCTCGTTTCCTTCCACCAGGTGCGCGTCTATTTTTAGGCCTTCGAACCCACTCTAATGTTGTTTCGCAGGTACTCACGTCACATGGGGTGTCAATTTTGGCCAATACAATCTCACCGCTGCGGTCTCTGAGGCCGCAGCTGTCGCAGACGCGTTCGCATCCCCGGAGATTGCAAGCCAAGGCATCGTCCTAGACTATATCGAGATCGGAAACGAGGCGGACCTTTACAAGAACAACGGCCTTCGAGCCTCGAACTACAATATCACAGACTATGTAGCCCAGTGAGTCGTTTGCCTGGTCCACTTTCACATGTACAATAACTGGCACACCACAGATGGCTCCAATTTGCCGGAAACGTTTCGGAGGCAGCGAGAATCAACGCCGAGTCCCACACAAAATTCCTCGGCCTATCTTTTGCCGGCTCCGCCAATGGTGGTACTGGTTTCTCTCCAGAGGCTGCATTTTCAGCTGGCATCCTGACTGGTCCCGGACAATTCATCTCTACGTCAGTCCTTGTCTTTTAATTCTCATCATAAACGTACTTATTATTGTGCGGGGCTCAGAATCTCTCAGCATCACTACAGCGGATCCTTCTGCACGGGAAGTGGAGGATTGCTTGCTAACCTTATGAACAAGGCCAGCATTCGTGGCAACTTGACGGCCTTCGCCCCCGATATTCAAGCCACCTTCGACCAAGGTCTCGACTATATTCTTGGAGAGACTAACAGCTATTCTTGCCATGTAAGCTCTTGCATTCGTTGTTGGAGCGACCTCTGACGACGTCCTCTAGGGTGCTCCAGGAGTTAGCAACACTGCCGGAGCCGCTCTGTGGACCTTGGACTATGCCCTCTTTGCGTGAGCAGAATACTTTCGTATGGCAGCCGAATTACTGAAATCTTAGCAGTACACAATTGGGCATCTCCGTCGTCCATTTCCACGACGGAATCGGATTCAAGTACAACCTGGTAAGCTCCACATTCCACTATATTTCTGACGTTAGCAATTAATTCATTCTTACAACACTACATAGATCCAACCCATCACATTATTCCGCTCGACGCTAGATGGATCAACCTTGGACCCGCCCCAACCAGCACATGTTCAGCCCCAGTATTACTCTGCCATCATTGCTGGAGAGGCCATTGGCAATACTGGCCGCTCGCAGGTTGTTGAAATCAGCATCGACGATGACAACGTCTCGGGCTATGGCATCTACGAGAACCACGTGCTCGTGCGAGCGGTGTTCATCAACTCCGAGGCATACTTGTCGACCGACACGAATAGGACAAGTACGCACATTGATCTTGGGTTCGTCGTTGAACAAGCCAAGATCAAGACACCAGTTTCGATGACCTTGAAGCGACTTGCGATAGAGTGCGTACCATTCGCTTCCTTGACAAGTGTCGAAGTGCATACTGAACTTCCTTCTAGTCTTGCTACCGATGTATCGGGACTTACGTGGGGCGGACAAACTTACGAGACACCTGATGGTCGCGTTGCGAACGCGCCTCAAACCCAAACTTTACCAGTTTCCTCTGGAATCGACATTTCAGAAACGGAGGTGGTTATGGCAACATTTAATTATTACTAAATTATATACCAGCGTTCTATATTTAAAAAGTGTTTTTCAGTTGCGACTCAACGTTAAACGCGTTCGATGATGTGTACAAGCTCAAGAGTGAAGCTCTGAAGATATTGTTGATCCGAAGTGCAGTCCGCTGGGCAACGATATGCTCCTGTCATCATCCATCTTTTCCTTCAACAGGATTTTTACTGGCTGGACAGTAAAACCTGATGGCAAAATGTCATTCCAGCTACGAAATCGCGCGACGCTTGTGGTGCAGGTGGAATCTTGATGATCACATTGGACGAATATCGCACCGCCTGAAGCTGTTTGGCCCGTAAATCGAGTCAGATGTTACTGATCCATGCGCGCGGGATTGATCATACCCTTCATAAAGACCGTGATACGCACCAAATGAACAAAAGCACCTATGATATCCTGGTCTCCTCTTTTATTAGCTTTCCTAACTGCAGCGTGTTCGTGCCTCGTTTGGGGTTTGCCGGTTCAGAACCTCACCAAGCGCGACTCCGTCAGTGGGCCCGTCATCTCTACGAACTTTCCGGACCCGTCTGTCATCTGGGTTGATTCCTAGAACGCCTGGTTTGCTTTTGCGACCAACAGCGGTGGTATCAACGTAGAAATTGCCCTGAGCACCGATTTCGTTAGCTGGTTGGTGAGTAGAGGACCGACCGCCGGGTTTCAGCTTCAGGACTCGCTTTACTAGTAAACCCGTTGTCAGGTAACAGGCGAAGATGCGTTGCCCACCGTTGGAGCATGGGTGGATGCAAGCAACCCCGCCGTATGGGCACCAATGGTTGTTCAAATTGTAAGCCCCGCTTCTGAAAATGTATGTCGCAGACACTTCTGACCTCGAGTTTGTCATAGGCGGATGGATCCTTTGTTTTGTATTATGCAGCCACGAATGGCGCAAATACGACCTCCCACTGCGTCGGGGTGGCGACCTCTTCTACCATCAGTGGACCGTACACCCCGCAAGATGACGCATTTATCTGTCATCCCGAGCTAGGCGGCGCTGTTGATCCTGCTGGTTATCAAGATCCTGACGGCAGTCTCTATGTCGTGTACAAGGTTGATGGAAATAACATTGGGAACGGAGGCTCCTGTAACAATGGCGTCGCACCCATCCAGCCAACCCCGATCATGCTTCAGCAGGTCGCTGCAGACGGCTTCACGAAGATTGGGGACGAGGTTGAAATTCTTGACCGTGATGACGGTGATGGACCTCTGATTGAGGCCCCGAGCCTTATTAACGTCAACGGGGTATACTGTTCTGTTCTTCAGCTCTGGTTGCTATTCAGAAACGACCTATGATGTGAGCTACGCATACGCCACCTCTGTTACAGGCCCGTACACCAAGGCGCAAGGTCCGATTGCGCCCCTGCTGGTCACCGGAACCGATGGGTTGAATGCGCCGGGAGGTGCGTGTGTCACCCAGGATGGGTCAAAAATGGCATTCGCTGCATGGCTGGGAGATTCTATTGATGCAGGGAGAGGAATGTGGACAGCTCTACCAACAATCTCAGGCACGACAGTCTCTCTTTGACCTTATTTTGCGGCACACGACTTTAAACGAGGTACATGAAAGTTTGAGAGTAGTAAAGACAATTATATGAAAGGAGTGTCAAATAATCCGCAGACTATCTATCAGCTACAAAGAGTGGAAAGGCGCAGTAAGTGCGTAAGTAAATGATCGTATCGAATGTGGCATTTGGATTTACATTCTCTAACCAGGCGTCTGAAACCTTCGTTCATCTGTCTGGACTGAAGTAGCTCCTCGTAATCAATGGCTCGGGAATAGACATAGCATCAACGGCGGCCCCGCTATAATCTTCTGTAGTAGAGCCGACGGAATAGTTCTTCGCTGGGGGGGTGGGAGTTGACTGGCTTTCAATGATCATCCTTGGCTGACGGGAGGGAAATGCATAACGAGGGCTTAGGGCTAGCGGTAGCGATAGGGATCCCACCAAGGAGGAGGAGGAGGAGGAGGATAGTGATCTGCATGATAATGAACGTGAGAGTTATGACAAGAGGAATGACGGTTGGGATGAGAAGGAAAGTGATAGGAATGGTAGGAGGTATGAGGACGCTCGGGATTGGAAAGATAGTGATAAGGATGGCTGGAAGCACAGCGAGAGCGATGAGAGGAATAGCGGTTGGATTGAGAAGGATAATGAAAGGGCTGGCTGGAGGGATGGTAATATTGTTGATTACGAGCTACGGCTGTCGTAGTCGGGGGTCTGAGCATCTGCGAGAATGGATGGACCGAAGAGAGGTCGATTGGAGGGGCGGGAACTATCAAGTGCTTAGTGATGTGGTCATATTTAGACCCTGTACCGAAGGAAGTGATGAACTTCGCCAGTAGTTCTGCGTCAAACATTTCGGAGCCCACCACCATGAAATTATAGTCGCAATCGATGCATATTTGCCGCTCCCATGCGTTGAATTCACGGATGGACACGTGAGGGAGAAAATGCACCCAGTATTTCTGAGTTATATCTATCTCGGCGCTAACCTTATAAGCAATCATCAGAGCAAGAACAAAGACAGTACAGGGGTCCGTTGAAGGCAGGCGGACGCGCCTTCGTTGCCAGAAATGAAGTTGAGCGATAGCACGGATCCAAAAGTTCTTCTCTGGATGGACATGAAAGACGCTGTATTTTGATACATGGAGGACCTTGGCGACGAAATGCTGGATATAGACGCCGTTCGGTAGTTGAGAGCGGCATCCAAATTCTTTGCAGAGAAATCGTTCGATTAAGACATGAACGTCGGAGGGAGTTTCCATGGGCGAACAAGATTCGTAGATAAGGTCCTGAGGGTGCGATTAGTGAAAGGAATCGCGGAGGAAAGAGCCTCAGAGGATAGTGGTTGATCAACCGCTAGTTATAGGTACGAGCCTCGGACAAAGCAAGTAGGACAATGGCATGGCCAGACTTTGTTTCGCGCGTAGTCAAAATGTCGTCAAGACCATTCATCCACTGTGCAGATATCACCTGGCTACGGCATTCTTTCAAGCTTTGCAGAACAAAATAGATAAGGGAGAAGTTGGGAAAGAGACAAAAACCCCTTCATTGCCGAACCAGAGGGTAACGGGTAGCCAATTATGGAACACCTATTTTGGAAGTTCCTCTTCACATAATGTAGTTCCAGGTTACTGTCGGTAGGGCTATGAGTAAAATAAAGAACTTGGTTGTCCAAGGCTGTCGTTAAAGCTGAAGGTTGAAAGAAGAGCTCCATCACGTGTCTACTGGTGATTTATTTTCTTATCGTCCTAACTCTCTCTCCAACCCGTCTTGGACACCTTTATCCTTCCTTATGATTCCCGGTAGCATTGCAACGAGACAATGAACACTTCGCTAAAATATCAGCTTGCTGAACTGCAGCTCATTAGGTCCTCTCTTCTGTCCGAAGAAACTCTTACTTTTCTTGATGAAGAAGAGCTGTGGACTCGCCTCACAGCTGAGCATGATGCAGATCCAGCAACTGATCCAACGGATTTTGAACAATCGGCGGCTTCTTCACGTTTTCGGATAGACACAGAAGATTCTGGAGTATCTTTTGTTGTTGAATTCCCAAAAGACTACGACGGAAAACTTACACTAGCAAAAATACGGACCACTCTTGCTGTCAAAGGTGATCGAATTACTCGGGATGAACAAGAGCGATGGCAAGGCATAATTGAACAGCAACTTCGAGAAATCGGAGATTCAGAGTATGTTTCAACAAATGGTTCTCTCCACCTCTGACTTCACTGCATCTAAAGCTTTCCCATCTATCAGCTACTTTCACTGTATCTATTACCTTTGCTACATGACGAGCTAGAAAACCGGCCCCCCGAAGTGGAAACTATTATTAAGACGGGAAAGCCTATCGACAACTCGCCATACCATGCACTCTTTACTTCACACCATCTCATTTCTCCTAACAAACGGCGTTCACTACAGAGTTGGTCTGCGTCACTATCCTTATCAGGCTTTGCAAAAGTTGGCTACCCTGGGGTGATCTATGCCTATGGACAAAAGGAAAACGTCGAGGAATTTGTTGGAAATGTCAAAGCCATGCAGTGGCTGGCCTTGAAAGTTCGATTCGTCGAAGAACTGCCGGGGACTTTGTTCCCTCGAAGCTCTGAGGTTAAGGACAAGAACTGGGCTGAATTCCAAAAGGTTGGCGAAGTGGTCGAGGAGATGCGACGGTTGGGACGGGAACAATACGTCGTTGAGATGGGTATTGGGAGTGCTGCAAAAGAGTTCCAGTAAAATTGACGATCTGACGATAGTATAACAAGTTATTTATTGAATTATAGTCGCGCTCTATGAAGTGAGGAACCCTGATGATCAGCAAGTTGACTGCAGATTTCCAGTTATAGCTGCGTGACTAAGAACCCCTTTCTAACAAACGTTCACCTGCTCATCATGCATTTCCGCCTTTTCGCCCTTCTTACTCTTCCTTTACTTTCCTTTGCCTCTCAAGAAGCACAAATACCCATTTTCAATAACCCAGTCATGGATGAAGCACCGTTAACGCATTCCACACCCACTCTTGCGGATCTATTGACAATTGAAACTTCGGCATCGATATTTTACTCTTATGCTCGTGAACTGGAGCTTAGTAGTACTTTCGCCGATCCAAGAGCCAAGTCAACGATTTTCGCACCGACGAACAAGGCAGTTATGGCTTTGGCACGCAAACCGTGAGTTAAAAACATCAAACTGCTTCAGATTAGGAGGACTCATGCATTCTAATATAAAGGCACCAAGGTCCGGATTCATCCCTAGAGGATGAAATTACGATTAGCGAGCAGGAATATGACAGCAGGTCGAAGAAGAATGTGGAGAACTGGGTATCAGCTCACATTATCCCTGTCAGTTTATTCGCCACTATAATGTCATAGGTTTTTTCATGCATCTTTCTTAGGACTTCCCTATTTCTCTCGACGAACAACAACATCCCACTCTCCTAGGGGGTAAATCTCTCACATTTACGCCGATTAGCAAAAGCGATGGCCGGGGTGCTCCATGGAGTCGAGTTACTCTCAATGGCGGAGTCAGAATTATTGGGATGAAGGAGGTGAGATTCCTTTTTATTGCCTAGAAGCTCCTTGTTCACAGTTCATAGGGATCGAACGGTGTCCTATATTTGATTGACCATGCTATATCCTATGACTGATGTTACGACCTTGCCATGACGGTTTATATCTCGCCTGTGAGTGAATGTCCAACCCACTTTAAAGAAGAAGAATTCAATGGTTTTTGTTTCGGTAGCTCTACTGCTTGTAATATACTGCTTTAATACCAGAACTCTAGTTGAAAGTTTCTCAGCCGGAATACTACGACCTCAGCCAGTGAAGATATGACGAGAATGCTTCATACAGCAGCATTGCCTTCACCTCTGCTAAATTGGCTCTCTCTTGCAATCCGATCCTCGACCTTTTGGACCTCTTTATCCCAGTCCGCCCCTAGAGATAACACAGTTCCAACCACAGCGCTGTAGAATAATGCTGCAGTCAGTCCCATCCATATCCCATGAAGACCGAAATCACATCGGAAGGCAAGCCAAATTCCTAGTGGGAGACCTGATACAACACATCAACTTTCAGCATGTTAGACAAGGACTAGACCATACCGATGACATAGAAGCTCCTGTGGGTACCGCAGTCAGCTCGTCTATCTAATGCTTTATCTCATCATGTGACTTACGTTAAATTCAACAAGGCCCCCAGAGACTTGCGACAGAAACGTTAGCAGATCTTGAGAACGACGACAGCAGTGCGCGACGCCTCACCTGGAGCCCTCTAGCCCTTAATATAGCTGCAGTCACGGCAGAATTTGCATCGAAGATCTGGTAGAACGCAAGCAGAGGAATGACGGATGCGACAAGATCAACCACCGCTGGAATAAACATCACTGGAGCATGATGGACCGACATGAGGACAGAAACAGACCTTGGTCGTCGTTGAACATACGCCCCAAAAAGCGGCGACAGTCAGGTACAAGGTGCTGTCGCGATGATCAGACTCGATTTCTGATTACTACCACTGGCAGGTTGTGACTGAGGACAAACCATGTAAGGAGCGACACGATTACTCCTAGGATCAAGGCTGCATGGATCGATATACGAGCTTGCCTGGCATTTTTCTCCCCCAATAAATGTCCGATGCTGAAAGTCAATTCAAATATAGGGCAAATGCATACGGTGATATCAGGGCATACCGAACAGACGCAGCGGACGATAGAGAGAACGCAGCTTGGAATGTCGTGGCAGACGACGTTAGTATTATCGACTGAGATGCGAGCGCAACAGGGCCGAGGCTGGAGGCAATTGAATTCATTGTCAAACTCGTTTCAACATGAAAGTTGGACACGCAACATACAAGGATGCCGCCAGGCCCATGAACTCCCAGGCCCACCATTTCGACGCGTTCTGTGCTGAATAACCCGGGAACATCAGTCAAAGGCGCCCCCGTACCGGCCACCATTTATGCAATATGGTTACGCACCAATGCCTGCAAGACCTAAGGACACCAAGGGTCCCAGATTCGTCAACATACGAGTAGTGACAGGGTGCCATGCATCGCGCGGGGCACAATACACTCCATATAGTATGGAAAGGATTGATGCGAGAGTGAAGGATGCAGCAGTCGCAATAGGCGCTCCTTTGAAGCCCAAACGGATCTGTTCAGGACCCCATACAAGGAGGTAGTTAAGCACAAGATTGAAGGGTGCTATCACGAGTGTTATTCCAGTAAACACGGAGAATAATCCTAATTGTAGTTGAGTAAAACTTGCTTTTAACGTATACAAGTCAAACCGCTGACCTTGCGATTGAAAATAGCGCCTATCCATTCCGAGATGCATCATAACGTTCTTAAGAAAGATAAAGAACGTACCTGCTGATTGCATTGAATGCGAATGCTGAAACGAATGAGATGAAGGGTTTGAAATCTAGTGGAAAATGACTCACCAGGCAAGCAAAGAGACAGCCAACGCAAATATTCCGCGGCCAGATGCGCGACCTCTGGGTCTTGATGTAGAGCAAGAAGGATACTTTCAGCGTTCAGCCAGATGCCATAGATCGGCTAGTATGAACGGGATGCCAGTAATGTGATGGGGGCACTTGTGCGCCATACAATTGACACTCACGAATAAAGCAATGGTCATTACGACGACTATCAAGTTGTTGATAAAAGTTAACGGATATCAACAGTGCAAGAGCAGAATAAAGACTTGCACATCCTCTGCGACCACAAACCGACAAGCTGTGGTTCGGACGAAGTGTAAGCTGAAGGCAATAAAGTATCCAGTGCGCTTGCAAGTCCTTGAAGTACACTACCGCCCGTAACACTCCCTGTCAGTGAGGCCAAACTGATCGCCGCCAAAGCTGTTGTCGATAAATGGCCCACTGAAATGACTGGGACAAAGATCAGACTCGTTTCCAGTAGCTGGGACCTATATATTAACATGTTCTAAGTATAAAGAGGGTTTCAAGCATATTTAAATATTCACTGACCATAGAACTGGTAGGGTATACGTAGAAATGACACGCATTTCGTGCCAAATGGCCTTTCCTCCATCCATACTAGGTTGCGTCAAGTCATCATGAGTCTCGGGGTGTGTAAGAAGAGGCGTGGTTTCGGTCATCTGAGTTTCCGATAAAGACATGTACGTAAAGTCCCTTTATGAAGGGGTGTACGCGTCAGCTTCTTGAAATTTCCATGTTGATCGTAATGTATCACCCATGGACGCGCGTACTCCATGAATGAACATGCAGGTGTACAGCAAGGCAAGTAACTGGTGAAGTACTGATTGCCTCTTCGACGATGGCTAGTTCGACGAGTCCTAGGTATCGTCTCGAATGCTCACCGACTTGTTTCATACTTCTGTTACAACGGTGAAGGACATCCAGTGTTTGCATTAATTAAGATAACAGCGTACTTTTCCGTACAAGCAAGGGGGAATTGGGGTATAAATACAGAGCACGTCAAGAGATAGTTCCAAGAAACCATGGATTCTGACTCCGAGTAGCGCTAACTACACATTGTCTCCATTCGAGGCTGGCGTTCGTTCCTCCTCCGCGAGGCGTTTTTCAACCTTGGCAACCTCCTGTTCCCAATCGGTCCGGTATACCAAAGTAGCACCAATCACGGCGCAGTAAGTCAATGCTACAACCATACCCGTCCACAAGCCAGCTAGGCCCATGTGCTGTCTGAAGGCAAGCCAGATACCCAACGGAAGGCCTAATCATAACTCCCGCGTTAGAACACCAATGGTAAGAGTAAAATGAGTCGTACCGATCAAATAGTAGGCACTTAACAATGGAGGTTAGCTAGTGTATTCCCTCAAAAAAGCGGGTCAATCGACTTGCCTGATGTTTAGGATTGCGCCGATGGACTTTATAGAAAAATATATCAGTATTACAGAATATTGGTCCACTAATTGCATACCTGTTGCCCCTTTGCCCTCAATATTCCAGCCGATACAGATGAAGTAGCGTCGAGGACTTGATATAGAGCGAGGAATGGTAGAATGGAAGCGACAAGGTCAATGACATCTTGAAGAATCAAGTGGCTTAGCGATGAAGGCGAGAAAGAGGTCTGAGAGCCCACCTGGGTCTTCGCTGAAGATGTGCGCCCAGACTTTTCGGCTTGTTATATACATCACACTGCATACGCTCAGCAACGGCGATAGAAGTGAACAAAAGTAATCCAAACCTTATCGATAGAGATACCATTAGAGCTACTACGAGCGACGCGCTGGCCGCTATGGAAGCATGTTTAGCCTTTTTCTCTCCTAAAAAGTGGCCAACTCTACGTGAAGGTGAGGGTCCGTCTTGCGAAGGAAGAAGACAAGTATTACCGAATAGTGGTCGCGTTTGCTAACGCAAATAGGGCCTGATACGTCGTCGCTGATGATGTAAGGAGGACGGATTGAGAGGCAAGTGAAAGAGGACCCAGGCTGATGGTAGTCGATCATTAGCACCTAGCGATTAGAGCGTATCGCGAAAATGTCGGCTTACAATGACGCAGCCAGAGCAAGCATCTCCCATGCCCACCATTCCGTGGCCATTTGACCTGTTACAAAGAGTCAGAGCAATTACAAAGGCGACGCTGCCATGGACTCGTCACCTATTCCAGATAAGCCCAGACGTAGCAAGAGTGATAAGTTTGTAAACATTTTGATTGAAATTGGATGCCAGGTAGTCCTCGGAGTGAAGTAGATTCCGTATACGACAGACAGGATAGAGACAAGCCAGGTGGAAATCGCTGTGGCAATTGGTGCCCCTATGAATCCGAGGCGGGTGCAACTCGGGCCCCAAACTAATCTGGGTTGTGAGTATAGGTTCCAGATGCAGTTAAAGGGGACATACCCAGAAGATAGCTTAGCAGAGCATTGACAGGAGCCACGAACATGTTGATCTGAGTTTGTATTGAAAAAAGGCCTGCCAGGGAGTTGAATACAAAGAACAAAAATTACACCGAAATTGTGACCTTGTGACTGGAAGTATCGTCTGCAGGGCTAATATCAGCTTTCCGAAGATATGGGGCCACGAATCAGCGTACCGAGAAATGCAATTGAAGCTCCAAGCTAGATAAGAGAGCTAGTTAGTGTTGTCAATTCGAAGGGTATGTTGTTATGATACCACGCACCGGGTAGACTGAATGAAACCCAACGAAGGTATAATGCAGAAAGCTTTGCGACTTCAGGATCTTGCTTCATCCAAATAAGAATTGTTTCCGCACGGAGCCAAATGGCAAAGATGGGCTAGAGAAAAGGAAAACAATGGTCGGAAGGTTTACTAGACGAATGAGGAACGAATGTACTGACTATCAGTGCAAAGAAAACGACAACACCTAAGGATTAGGGGCTATAATACGCCATAAGTTAATCAAAAGATGATAACGTACACATGCGTTGAGCCCAAAGGCCCATGAGTTGTGGTTTGGAGGACGTAAATGCTGAAGGAAGCAGGGTATCCAGGGCACTGGTTAACCCTTGTATGATACAATAACCAGTCACGCTAGCAGTCATGGAACCCAGGCTAGCACCTGCGAGTGCAGCGGTTGAGATGTGTCCAACAGATATGACTTCGACAACGAAGAGACTGTGCTCAAGTAACTGAGCTCTGTCGTGATTCACAATTAGCTCTATTGTGGCAGCTAGTTGACTGGAGAACACGTACGCGAGAATAGGCAACGCATAGAGTGGAATCGTTCGCACCTCTTCCCAGAAGATAGCGCTCTGGCTTTTAGCGCTAGCGCAAGAATCGGCCGTTCGTTCCCCATTTGCTTGGAGCAATGGTGTTGTTTCCGACATTGCGTGAGTTTGGTGTCTTTCGACCGTTTCGAATCGATTTCTTGCCCGCTCAATATAAGAATTCGTCCTCTTAACGCGGTACCGGTGCAGTGATTGGCTGTATATCAAGAGTTATCTGAGTCAACAGCCGAAGAACGCATGCTTTTGGTTATAGCCGAAGGCCAGAATTGACGGCGGTGCGACCATACCGGAATTCAAACTGAATGAATTTTCGCGGAACAAGTAGGTGGAGACATAGCAAAGAGACAGCTTGAGACCTTGTTGGAACAAAGGTAAAGATGTAACGCCGCTTGATTATGAACTAAAGCATTATTAATTAAGAGCAAAGACTGACTTTAGGGTGGTGGTTGATTGACATTTTTAGATTATCTTATCCCCATCGAAATATGATTTTCCGACTTCCGCTTGGAGCGCTTGGAGCTGCCTAGGACGGGGAGTACCTACCGTCTCTTTATCTAACTTTAACACTGGCAGCTACAACTTGGAACGATGTCTGCGTCGCGATTAGGATTTAGGCTATCTAAAGGAGTTCTCAATACAATTTCACCTCCGTACGTGTCTTACTATCTGTCATTACAGCGCCTGCAATAACATCAGGCAAGGATACCGACTGCATATCAGTGGGCATCGTCATACCCTGAAACTGCAGTGCGCCCGCTTTTAGACATGTCGCAGGGTGTTCCGGGAACCCCGCCTCCCAAGTTTCTTCAAGATGCTATTGGCCAGGCCAGCTCATCTTCGTCGAGCTTCGGGTACTGTCCCGCTGAAGGGGAACCTATGCTACGGAAGGCTTTGGCAGAGGAGATGAAGAATATCTATGGAACTAATGCAAACATGACTGCCGAAGACATTGCCTTGACTGCGGGGTGTAATATGTCGTTCATTGCAACGATTATGAGTCTTGCGGATGCTGGTGATGAAGTCATTCTCCCGGTTCCCTGGTGCGTTCTATTCTAGTCGGTTTTCAGGTGACTCACGGTTGAGCAGGTACTTTAATCATCAGTGAGCTCCCACCTTAGTAGCAAGGTCGACCAGTTTCATGTGAATCCACTAGAATGGACTTGACATTACTAGGCGTTAGCCCTGTACCTCTTCACACGCTTCCGGAAGATGGCTTTATTCCTTCTATTGAGAGGTGTAGAACTCTGATCACACCGAAGACAAAAGCCATCGCACTTGTAACTCCAAACAATCCAGTGCGTAAAATAGCTAATCCCCCGAAATAACTGCTTAACGTCGCTAAAGACAGGAGCTACGTACTCCCCCGAATTGATAGCTTCATTTTTTGATCTCGCTATTGAACACAGTGTTGCATTGATTATTGATGAAACCTATCGAGACTTCATCCTCACTGGCCGACCGCACTCGCTGTTCAGCGGCAGCTGGAGAAGCAACTTTGTTCATTTATTCTCATTTTCAAAGTCCTACTGCCTCCCTGGTCACCGGCTGGGAGCAATTGCTGCCTCGCCCGATCTACTCAAACAAATCAGGACCGTCCTAGACTGCATCCAGATATGCCCACCTCGCCCATTCCAAATTGCCCTTGCACCACTTTTTGGAACGATGCGCCCGTTTATCCGCGATCAGGCTGAAGCGATACATGCACGTCACGAATTATTCCGCCAAGTATTGCCACCGCGGTGGAAGATTGGTGCCCAGGGGGGCTATTTCGCCTTTGTCAAGCACCCATTCGAGGGTATTGACTCTCTAGACGTATGCAAGAGGCTTGCAATCGAACTTGGAGTTGTATCGCTTCCTTCGGCGTTTTTCTGCGAGGACGGGGGCGACAAACAAGAAGTTTGGGATAAGACGAGATGGATTAGATTTTCGGTAGCTAATGTCGACGATGAGAAGGTAAAGAAGATTTGCGCACGATTGGAAGAATCTGAGCGGGTCTTTGGTTGGAAATTGGATTAGAAGGTATGTAAACAGTAAGCTTGTCGACGTCTGATTGGAAATGACCCTTTTACCGCGGAAGTTGATATTAGGATTCAAGGGCTAGTACTAGTTGCCATACGACTCTAAGGAAGACCGTGGTACCCAGTGATCCATTTAAAACCAGTTTGACATTGTCCAAGTGTAACCATACTCGGTGGCTTTCCTTGCCAATTGGGGATCTCGGTGTATCATCGATGGATTGATCTGATTGAATGGATTTGTGCATCCCCGATGATTAGACGCCCTCCAAAATTCACAAGGAATGACTTAACTTCTCCTTAAGACACTGATGGCGTCGAAAGGTCCTCATGGTTACAAGCCATTCAACCAATCATGACATGTGAACCCATCCATTCAACCCTGCCTGGGAATATATGGACTGACAGATACGTGCTCATGTTCTAGAAGTCTACCATCATGTGGCATATGGCGACAAGAGTCTGTTGCGATCATTTCACTGCCACATCCAACAGCTACCTTACTGGAGCTAGAACCATTGGAACATAAACGACGTTTCTTCCCTTGACATCTACCAGCTCCTGGAACTGAGCTGGATATGAGGAACCTCGTCTACCTATTCCTACTCATGTCCTTGGGATTATCGATGGCAGCTGCTATCACTCTGACTGTGGTCGATTCGGACGGGTAGGATCTCTTCTGGGTCGATTTTGTATAATCGTACGACTGAAACTTTCTCTTCGAAACCAATAGGTCTACAGTCGTTGATACATTAACGACTAATGCCATAGGTTTACCTAACGAGAGAATCTCGTACGTCGTGGAACATTATCTCAGTCGACTCTCACCAATCATTATACAGACCGACTGTTACTTCCAGTGGCGACACACTGCCAACTTCCTCTCCTTTCTCAGAAACTCCTTTACCAAGTTCCACTACCACTCCCACTACATCCTTCTCTCCTCAATCAACCTTGAATGCCAATACCGACTATACACAACCTGCATCATCGTCTTCTGCTGTTCCCCTCAAGTCAAAAGGAACACCAGCTGCTATGATAGCTGGAATCATCGTTGCTGTCGTTATTGTTGTCGTCCTTTCAATTGGGTTACTTTTCTTGGTCTTGCTACGGCGCAGGAGACGTCAATACTTCGCAGGCAACTCTAGTGATCGACTAGGGGCTCATTCCGATACCATCATCAGCCCATCAGGTATGTACATATTGCATCTGAACGTGTCTTTTTGTGGTCCATTTATGGAAGTATCCTTAGATGATGATGGGAAAGAAGATGCGCCAAATCCATTCCTTACTGACTCGGAGGTCAAAGGTCTTGGATTCGATGCGTCACAGCTACCAACGCGTCGGATGGAGGCAAAATTTCTGTCGATATATCGTCCTCGGCCTTAGCACCTCGCAGGTTGCCTTACGCTCTTTATGACACATGATGCATGATGGGTGACACCTGTCATTACACGTTTTGCGGACTATAAGTATTTTAGACAAGCTTGCGGTAATATTAGTATACCTGTACCCAGACCGTTGTGACCTTGAAGGTGGACATTTCAGGACTTTTTAGTATCCATAGTTGTACAACGCAGTCGTTTCACACCCTCTATCTAGTTAGACACCAGTCCTTACTACAAAATACAGGACCACACTCAGGCTGTTGTATGCCAATGATTGATGCAACCGGTCTATGTAAATTTGACAACTTGAAGATAAGACAAAAGAGCAAACGAAAACGTCCTCTAGATGATGGCTACTACTACATGTCAATTGTGAAGCAACTTTGTCAAGGCAGAACTTTCAAGGCCCTGGCAAGCCAGTTGCAATTAGCGCTGGTGATGTTTTCGGCAACTTCCAGAGACCTACGATCAAACTGTTATCTTTGACGCAAACGTGCGCAGGCTTATACAACTATCATCTGATCATAACGTCTGCTTTAGGAGACTGTGCAGGGGAAACTCTGAACAACTCAACCAGTTACCAACATCAACAGACCCAATGGATGAATATATTCCTCAATTTCATGTAGCCTTGCGTGGGGAGGCGTTGCTTACTAGTCCTCGTTTCAACAAAGGCACTGCTTTTACGCTCGAGGAGAGAAAGGCTTTTGGGCTTGTAGGTCGATTGCCATGTCAAGTCAACACCCTCGATGAGCAGTGCAAACGTGCCTATGCTCAATTCTTGACTCGAGAAACACCTATCCAGAAGAACTCGTTCCTCGGGAGCTTGAAGGCTCAGAATTGGGTATTGTACTACAGTCTTATCTCTAGATACCTTCGGGAGATGATTCCGATTATCTATACTCCAACTGAGGTGCGTCGAGCTTACCAGCGTATTGTGACAATGGGATTGAGGCCTATGATTCTTTGGTGCTTCAGGCTCAAGCAATCTCGGAATATTCACATCTCTTCAGACGAAGTGAAGGCCTGTTCTTGACTTTAAAGGACGAGGACTCGATGGAGGAAGATTTCTTGGAACAGACGAAAAACAGAAACTTTGATCTTATCGTATGCTCAGATGCAGAAGCTATCCTTGGAATTGGCGATCAAGGTGTCGGGGTAAGTATCGGCGCCAATCAAATAGGCTCTTCCTCTGACAATTCGCTCATCAACGATGAAGGGTATCGGGGTAAACTTTTGTCTCAATTCAGTTTTATCGTGCTTATGCCTGACTCCAAGATCTCTACTGCCAAATCAACTATTTACACGTGAGCTCAACGTCCCCAAGTTTAGCTTCGAAATAGAATTATTTTAGGTTGATCGGAGGGATAGATCCCTCTAAATCGCTCAGCGTGACTTTAGACGTCGGTACGAATAATCAGGACCTTCTGAATGACGAGCTGTATGTGGTGAGTCGTTCATTGCTTCCTCCCTCTTATGATGATAGCTGACTGGTGTTTTGGGAAGGGCTGGAATCACGAACGCGTCAGAGGAGAAGAATATGATCGGTTTATAGATAAGTGAGGCGCATATATTCAACTAATATTGATCTAATGAAGCGTCCTACAGATTTGTTCAGCTCGTTCGGAAATATTTCCCACATAGTCTTCTCCATTTCGAAGACTTTGGCGTGACAAACGCCCAGAGACTTCTCAAGATTTACCGCACCACTCACTGCGTCTTCAATGATGACATGTAGGTTTCTAAAGTCCTTTTGTACACTGCGCAATTAAACATGGACATGCATATTGTAGACAAGGAACTGGCGCAGTCACCCTCGCCTGTGTCATGGCCGCTGTCGGAGTGACCAAAAGCAAGTTATCTGACCAGCGCTACATCATATTTGGTGCTGGCTCTGCAGGCATGGGGATCACAGTCCAATTGCGCGACGCCATAATTCAGCTTAACGGTCTCGAAGAGTCTGAAGCCAATAAACTCTTCTATCTCATCGACAAAGATGGTCTTATCACCGATGGCCTCGCAGCTACTACTTCCGTCCGCGATGAAGTTTGTCCATTCGAGCGCCCCGACGCGGAGTGGTCAGACGTGAAGGGGGATGAGGGAGGGAAGATTCGTTTGCTTGAGGTCGTGAAGCATGTGAAGCCCACAGTGCTGATTGGGTGCTCCACTCGTGCGGGCGCGTTCACAGAAGACGTAGTGAGGGCCATGGCTGAGGGCTGTGATCGTCCGATCATACTGCCGTTGTCTAACCCCAGCGCACTGGTCGAGGTAGACCCGAAGGATGCAAATGAATGGTCGGGGGGCCGTGCATTGTTGGCTACTGGAAGTCCATTCCCGCCTGTGACGACTCCCAGTGGGAAAGAATATATGTGAGTTCTTGCGTCACCACTTTCTGAATAGACTTGGCTGATAGAGAATGCAGCATCGCTGAGTGCAATAGTACGTCGTCCTTAGCCTGGGCCATTAAGAAAAACTAAGCTGACATGTAAATATAAGATGCTCTCATCTACCCAGGTCTTGGATTTGGTGCCATTCTCGCCAAGTCACTTCATATGACTGACTCTATGATCATTGCTGGAGCGCGGCGTCTTGCGTCCCTTTCACCCGCACTCTCTGATCCTGATGGCGCGCTTTTACCCGACTTCGCCGACGCACCCCAAGTTAACTTTGAGGTTGCGGTAGCAGTGGCTGAACAAGCGATAAACGAAGGAACAGCCGGCGTAGATTGGGCGAAGGAACAGGTCCGCGAAGAGGCTAAGAAAAAGTTATGGTTGCCCATCTACGGACATTATGTTTACGACGAGCAGCATGGAGAGTAAACGAGTTGGTAGAACATTACAGTAAAGTTAAATTACACGAGAACAGATTACATACATTAAGGAGGTATTATGGAAATACAATCATCTTCGAGTTCTTCTTTCGGTCAAAGAGACCACTTGGTGCCATAAACCCTCTTGAGGGCACGTTGCACCACTTCCTCTACATCATAGTGCCAGACAGGTTCCCAAAGACCTGCGACCTGTTCTCGGGTTTGTGAGATGCTTGCTCCACCAGACCCACGACCTTCATAAATGTCACCAGCTCGAGCACTCCTCTTCTGAACCATATGTGCGCGATCCACTCTGGCATCATCATAAGCTTCAAAGGCAGCCTGTAGATACATAATCAGAAAGGCTAGTCTCATGATCGTTGAAGAGAACCTGCCTTGAGATCACTCTTTCGAGATCGAGGATCACCAAGTAGACGACAAAGGACGTAGACGTCTTCAAAGCCTTGGCCCACGCCAGAACCGAGGTGAGGTAACATCGCATGAGCCTATCACAAATAAACATGAGTGATGTGCAAAGCTTTGAGGTACAGCCAGGGACTCACAGCATCACCCACGACGACCACCCTATCCCTGACAAAACTGGACAAAGGCCGCACAAAATGAAGGTGCCATTTAAGTGTGCTGTCCATTTCCTTGATCATGATCTTGGCATCATCACCCCAGCCAGAGTACTCGCGTAGGACTTCTTCCTGGGAAACCGGATGAGCCCAAGGGAGAGGTAC
>JABAJV010008621.1:0-33657 GCA_018854895.1 Tricholoma furcatifolium
ACTCATCTTCAGACGTGAGCGCGTGAGCGCTTGAGCATCCATCATCATGATGCATCGTGATCAACACCTTCATTTGTCAAATTGCAATTTCTTCAAAATTCTCATGGCTCAGCAGTCTTAGATCGATTAATCCATGTCTAGCTTCATTCGCCTTGTGAAGCGTTTCTCACTCAATCGCATTAACCCCACAGACGTCTCTAGCTCCACCATCGTACCATTGCCCCTCTCCATCAGTCAAAATATCCCTCAGGAGATATATGGGCGAATTATTGACCATCTCCATGAGGACGACGAGTCTCTTCTGGCATGTAGCCTTGTCTGCAGAACATGGTTTCCAGCAAGTAGATACCATCTTAATCCCATGGGTCTTGTCCGTTTTTCGAGACTCGTGTGGCCTTCGAACTTGAAAAATGGCGCAAATTGTACTGCTTCCTTGTGTGAGTATGGCGTCGGAGGCTGTCGCCTGAGAGTTTCTGACAACCTACATCCAGCACCCCCTTCAAAGACTGTTCTCTATGGTACAGATAAAGGAATTTATGTATCGCTGGCACCAGAGACATTTCCAGCATTAGCTCTATCCCTTCCGGAACCTGTGGACCAAATTAGTATTCTAGAAAAGTTCAACTGTGTCCTGTTTTTGTCAGGTTCGACTCGACTCTCTGTAAAGTTGTCATATTGTTTTATTGACAGAAAATACAGCACGCCGACTCTATACAGCTCAATTAAACGTAATTCTTACTGGCACACCGACAGATGCACCATTGTGTAGAGAGGTATCATCCGAGGTTTCATTTTTCAAGCATGGGTTCCTGGCTCCAGCTGCAAAAACTCTTGTCTGTGCCATCAAGGCTGGAAACCTGATGTCGACATCTACGGATTTTGAATTGTTGGAACCAGTTCCCAATCTGGATATGACCTGTGATCTACGTGTGTATAAGGTGTGCTTTCATAAGTTGTACCGTTTTTCGATTCGTTCTCATAACCTTCAAGGCCTTTTCCATGCACTGGAGAGTTGATTCACTGAACTTTGTCGCTGGAAAATTAGTAGTTGGAACGGATGATGAATCTTTCGAGATCATCCGAGTGAACGCTGGCAGAGTCATTTGGGACCACCTTGTGCGCCGTCCTAATTTTGTTGGACCTCTGCCGCCAGGCTCTGCCCCGAGATGTGTTGCTGTTATTCCTGCCAACAATATAGTGTTAGCTTGTTATTGCTGTACGTTGATTCTTTTCTTGTCAAGGCTGTATTTCATCCCTCCTGGATTCTTGAACAGCTGGCCCTGTTGTTCTCGACTTGCAAGGCCGTGCCTTGCAACATATAATTTTTTGGGAAGACACCTCGATTTATGACGTTGGTGTGTAACTATTTCATTCGACGCATCCTCCTCTGACCTTTAGCAGTGTATCGAGAGCCATATATTGTGGCTTTCGGGGTCAAGCATTTTGAGATATATGATTCAACCACCTTGCAGCGGCTGCAAATCGTTAAAATGGATTATCGACTCGTCAAATCATTGTCAGAGGGACCATTGACAATATTAACTTTAGATGGCCGTCTGCTTAGGTTGCACTTCAAAAATCCAAGAAATCGTGTAGTCTCGTACCCATCCGTTTCTGGTAGAAGCCCGTGGAAACTCTACTGATCTTGTCGCGCATGGTCGGCGTGACCCTGCGAAGTGCAATTGAGTCTCTCAATCAAGTCAGGCTCTATATTCTTTTCTCATTAATGTTGGTATCAAACGAAAAAAATACATTCTATGTCATAGCAAACATCTGCAAAAATCCTAAATGTATTCAATCGTGATATTCTTGGTCTGCCGCGGCCAGTAGACCTTGGGTGGCTTGCCCATCAGTTGCGTGGGAGAAATCATTAATGGCAGTTTGTTGTTTGAACTTCGAGACGTACTTACCCGTACCCCGACCCCTTCTCTTGCTGCTTCTGGACACCGCCTCCCTCGATGAACCCCTCGTTGAAAATTTCAGGTGGTCCGTGCGTCAGGGCCGACGAGGTCGCTCGGGTGGACGGAACTGGGGGTATGCCGCGAACGAGACTGAGCCCCATTTGATTGCTTGACCGGGCTTGGAGGACGATAGGAGAGCGCTGGGGCCCCCATGGCGGGTACCGTCGCCCCGACGCCGTGCCTGCCTGGACTGCTATAGTGCTAGGTTCTGCACGGGTCGGTCCCCACCTGATATTTGGCTGCGAGGTTGCTTTGGACTCCATCGAATTGAATGTTCGCACCCTGGAGGGCATGCAGGTCGCGTACTGCAGGCGTCTCTTGGGGCTGGGTCTGCGGTGTGCTCTGGCGCCACTGCACACGGAGACAGGTCTTCTGCCCATAAGGTATAGAAGGGCTGTTCTTGCGCTACATTATCTTAAGTATGTATTGGACCTCCCATGCAACCACTACGCCTCCCTGGCACCACGAGACACGGTGGAGCTCGCCACTCGCGACAGACAGTCCTGGGCAGGTGACCTCGTGAAGGTGCTACGGAACCTTCAGTGCGCCGGGGTGGCGACACCGGTAGTGGCTCGTCTGCCCGCGCTGATGGATGGAGAGCAGGTTGTGGGGCTAATCAGTACCGTACTGAATCAGTGCGAGACGGGTCTCCAAAGTGCGATTGTCACCTCACCGCGACTATACATACCTCATACGCTCACGTCCACGAACTAGTGGCCTCAAACGCATGTGCCGGGGCGCTGGGACGACTGACGTATGATGTATTGAAAGTGTTTAGCAGTACTACAATCTATACCATACCAGATGCCTAGTAGCTAGCTGCGTTCCGGAAATACATAGTACGGCGCCTGGTTGGCGACTAGGGCTGGCACGCACATCCTACCACCGACGGCGTGAGACGGCTAGAGTGGCTCTCGCAACGCCTTAGGGGGTAGGGTGTCCGCTTAAGTGTGCGACTTGTTCATGCTGAAGCGGAACCCGGCTTGTTCACACGTGGACCGCTGCCGGCTACCTAGTAGTACGATCCTTCCTTCCTTCCAACATAAGTATCGATGATGAGAAGATGGTCACAGCACGCCGCACGGCACATGGCGGTCACTCATCTGATGATCAGCGCTCAGCACCTTTGGCGGTTGTCAAATGGCAATTCCTTAAATTCTTACTTATGGCTCAGCACCGCTAATACATTTCGATTAAGCCATGGCTAGCTTCACTCGCCTTGTGAAGCGTTTCTCACTCAGTCGTACTAATCCCACAAACGTCTCTAGCTCAAAAATGCCACAATCGTCCCATTGCCCCTCTCCATCAGTCAAAATATCCCTCAGGAGATATATGGGCGAATTATTGACTAGCTCCACGAAGACGATGAGTCTCTTCTGACATGCAGCCTTGTCTGCAGAGCATGGTTTCCAGCAAGTAGATACCATCTCGCTCCCATGGGTCTTGTCCGTTTTTCGAGAGTCGCATGGCCTTCGAGCTTGGAAATTGGCGTAAATTGTACTGCTTCCCTGTGTGAGTATGGCGTTGGAGGCTGTCCTGGTGAGAGCTGCTGACAACCTATTTCTAGCACCCCCTTCAAATACTGTCCTCTATGGTACAGATAAAGGAATTTATGTATCTCTAGCACCGGAGACATCTCCAGCACTGGCTTTATCCCTACCGGAACCTGTGGACCAAATCAGTGTTCTAGACAAGTTCAACTGCGTCCTGTTTCTGTCAGGTTCGACTCGCTTCTCTTGTCATGTTGTTTTATTCACAGAAAATACAGCACGCCGGCTCTATACAGCTGATTTAAACGTATTGGTTAATGGCACACAGACAGACGCATCATTGTGTAGAGAGGTATCATCCGAGGTTTCATTCTTCAAGCATGGGTTCCTGGCTGGAAAAACTCTTGTCTGTACCATCAAGGCTGGAAGTGACCTGATGTCGATGTTCACGAATTTTGAATTGTTGGAACCAGTTCTCAATCTGGATTTGACCTGCGATCTACGTTTGTATAAGGTGTGCTTTCATAAGTTGTACCGTTTTTCAATTCGCTCTCATAATTTTCGAGACCTTTTACAGTCATTTCAGAGCTGATTCACTGAACTTCGGTGACGGGAAATTAATTATCGGAACGGAAGATGAATGTTTCGAGACCGTGCAAGTTTGAAGGATGACAGTGTGATTTGGGACCACCTTTTACTCCCGTCCTAATGTTGTTGGCCCTCCGCCGCGAGGCTCTGCCCCGAGATGTGTTGCTGCTATTCGTGCCAAAAATGTGGTGTTAGCTTGTTATTGCTGTATGTTGATTCTTTTCTTGTCGAAGCTTTATTTCATCCCTCCATTCAACAGCTGGCCCTATTGTTTTCAACTTGCAAGGCCGTATTATTTCGCAACGTCTGATTTTTTGGGAAGACACCTCGATTTATGACGTTGGTGTGTAACTATTTCATTCAACGCATCCTCCTCCTGACCTTTATCAGTGTATCAAGAGCCATATATAGTGGCATTCGGGGTCAAGCATTTTGAGATACATTCAATCACCTTGCAGCGGCTGCAAATTGTTAGAATGGATTATCGACTCGTCAAATCATCGTCGGAGGGACCATTGACAATACTAACTTTAGATGGCCGTCTGCTTAGGTTACACTTCAAAAATCTAACAAATCGTGATATCCCTGGTCCTGCCGCGGGCAGTAGACGTCCTCAGTAGACCCCGGTGGCTGGCCAATCAGTTGCGTGGGAGAAATCATTAATGGCAGTTTAGATCTTGTCAAATATTGTTTCAACTTCTGCGGTATCAAAAATTCCATGTGGTCGTTCACTGTCTCCCATTCGTTTCCACTAATCTTGGTGAGATATCAGCAACAGCACATGGCATTTTGGACCTGTGATCATCGAATTGCAGCGACATCTGAGGATTGCCTTTCGCAACATCATTAGGTGCTTAATGGGGTGACAGAGTCTGGACACTGGCAACATTCGTATTATTCGTCCGACCCCAAGCGGTTGCAGGAAAAATACTTAACCTCAATGATATTTGCAGGATGTTTTAGGTGCCCTCCGGACTTGACGAATGTTGAACTCGTGGATTAAGCTCGGAGCGATACTTGGTGTCTCATCCTATGCAGTTGAAGCCATACGAATTACGAGCGATGCTACGGAAGTGGCGAATCAGACTTTTGCCTACGTTGTTGTTGGTGGAGGGACTGCAGGTATAAACTTGCAGCACAAGTCCATGCTCTCATTCTTACGCAGGATTGACGGTCGCCAGTCGTCTCGCAGAAGATCCTGAAACAACCATCTTGGTAATTGAGGCAGGGCCGAATGCTCAAAACGACACCATGGTTAACGATCCAGGAGAGGCGGTTGTCGTTCCGAATTTATATAATTGGGGGTACAACACTACACTCCAGTCGGTTGGAGGGCAAGTCCTTGCGATGACACAGTGCGCCTCCTGTTTACTGCGGCTTAATTCCATTTTTCACCTATGGTACACAGAGGGAATGTACTTGGGGGGAGCTCGTCTATCAATTCGATGTGTTGGACACGCGGGACGATTGATCAGTACAACAGCCTCGAACAACTCGGAAATCCTGGGTGGAACTTCACCTCTCTATTTCAGAGAGTTGCCCTGTCTGACCGAGGACTGACTCTTAATGCTTAAACTAGATATATGAAAAAAGCCGAATTCTATCACCTACCCAACTCTAATCAAACCTCCCTGGGAGCGACGGTCGATCCCTCCGCACACGGATACAACGGTCTAGTCAATGCAGGATACCCCCAGCCATACGAGGCAGCTGTCCTCGCAGGGAGTATGGTCTCGGCTGCACTGGCGGCAATCCCAGACCTAGTTCACAACGTAGACGTCGCCTCCGGTACTCCTAACGGTGCAGCACGATTCCAGTACTCCATTAAACCCGGCAACAACAGCGTTGTCACTGCAGATGGCAATACACGAAGCAGCAGTGCGAACGCGTATATCTACCCTTCTCTGGAGGACAAGCCTAATCTTGTTATACTCGTTGGTCATCAAGCAACGCGTCTTGTCTGGGGAACTCCAGTAGGATCTTTGTCTACGGCCATAGGGGTCAAATTTATTGCAACTCCTCAAACGAATGCAACAATTCAGACCGAGCTTGAAGTAGGAATATCAAAGGAGGCCATAGTTGCATCTGGTGGCATAGGAGTTCGTCCCACATATCCAAGGAGGCGCCTGTGGAAAGCTAATCCTTTCTCTAGAGTCCGCATTTCTTGGAGCTTAGCGGAATAGGGGACGCACAGTGAGGGCTGTTTTCCTTCACAGATGTCATGCCAGCCATTGACAGGAATCTCAGGATACTTGAAAATGCGGGGATTGCGGTCGAAGTAAGTGACAGCCAGTGCATTGCTAAATTCTCGCTGACCTATGTTGATAAGGTTGATCTTCCCGCTGTCGGGACCAATTTGCAAGATCAAGCCCTCAATATTTATATAGCGTCTCTCACTGCATCTGAAATTAACTCATCGGACGTCACGGCCATCAATACTCCATTCGCGCCAGCCCGTTGCCTATCTTGACATCGAGCAGGTGCTTGGTATGGATGGTGCACGCATGGCGGGGGATGAACTTCTTCAGACAATTTCTTCACAAGCAAATGACATCGTCTCAGCCGGCGCATTTACAAGCGTTAGTGGGATGGAGAAGATTCTCCTGACCCAGGTTGATTCCATTTTAAATCATTCAGGTTTGCGTCTGCTGTTGGTCTTGTAAGGATGTCGTCACGCTTAACAAGCATGCATTTTCAGCCCCTGTCGTCGAATTATCGTTTATATCTCAGGTTTACTCATCAGTCATTGGAGCCTCCTACTGGAACCTTATCCCTCAATGGTAATGCGAGCTTCTAATATAGTCGTTCCTTATAGATGATTTATTACTTGGCACAGGCGGGGGACCGTACATGTCACGTCCAATGACCCAAGTGTGCATCCTGAAAGTGAAGAGCAAATTTGTTTCATACAAAAAGATCTGTCATTGACTCTTCACTAGTCAATCCTCGATTCTTCTCTGGTCCGGACTTCGACCTTTTCTTGAAGGGAAATGCGACTCGTCTTCTTCGACAGATATTCGATGCTCAACCTCTTGAGCCGTACAATGCGGGGGAACTGAGCCCTGGGTTGAGCCAGATTCCCGAAAACGCGACTGATTCGCAATGGCAAGATTTCGTCATATCATCGTACACGGCAGTTTACCATCCGATTGGCTCCGTCGCAATGCTTCCGCGAGAGGCAGGAGGAGCAGTTGGACCAGATCTCATTGTTTATGGGACGTCGAATGTTCGCGTTGTTGGCAAGTGATTTATTGACTTGACAGATTGATTATCTCTGAAGCCTCTGTCAGATTCGTCGATACTTCCTGTGCAAATTAGTGCGCATCTTAGTTCAACGGTGTACGGAATTGCAGAGAAGGTATGTCATCAATTTGAGTCATACATGCGGTCCAAATGCTCACGCCTTTGTGGTTTGAAAGGCGGCTGACCTCATCAGAGGTCACATTTAGGAGCGGGAGGACGCTACTTTTGTATCATCTGGGTGAATGGGGCCCACCGGACTACCTGATGTGAGCGGAGTTAGTCTCAATTACAGTCATCTTTCACGCACTTATCGTCGCTGCCACTTCTTGAACAACAATGAAGCAACGCGATATCATCTTCTCGTACCTTCTTTCCCCCAGTGTCACCTGGAACGGAAACGGCTCATGATGTCAGTGTCGTTGTCCAAGAAGGCAGAAGAATTAGGGCATAACCAATAGGCAATACAACGCACACCACAAGAATCAACCCACCACTAACGTTGGCATTTCCACCCGTGGCCGTGAGGCGGAGACGCCCTATACCGGTTTTGGTATATTCTCAGCACTGCTACGTACACCAGAGGGTGGGCCTCAGACACCTACGATTATTTATGATCACTTAGCTGTCACGGGGCTGTCTCTGCCCTTACTACAACAACGGTTGTCCGCTATACTTACGTTTGGAGCGATCGGTGGATTGGCTGGGCCGATTGGGGAAGCGAGCATTCAGCTTCATCAATATTCCATATTATTGATGCATCAGAAGTGGCGGCTCCCTAGTCTGTTTCACTGGCTTACTTATAGCAGCGGGACTGGGTAGTCTTCTCTCTAGGCCGTTCACACTCGAAGGGTCGAGGATATCTCTATCTGCTTAACACGGACATGTTTTGGAGGCTATCTGTCCATTTCTGTCTGTGTACCCTTTTTTCTACGGTCTTCGGAATCCATATCACCAATAACCCCACCAATGTCTTCAACAAATCTTTCTCATATATTATAGTGGGTGGAGGAACGGCAGGTGCGTAAATTTCGTTCAATTTAACGGGACCCTATAGTTCCAGGCGCCTGGCAAAAACTAAGTGTTGAGCAGGTTTAACTGTCGCAAGCCGTCTTGCTGAAGATTTAGCAGCTACAATTCTCGTAATCGAAGCTGGACCAAATGCTCAGAATGACACTCTAGTCAACGATCCTGGAGAAACAACTCCTGCCACAGTAATATATGACTGGGGTTATAATACAACCGCTCAGACCTTGGGCGGAAACGTTCTTCACCTTACTCAGTTCGTATATGCTGGACATTTTGGTGCCAACCGTTTCTTACTGATCACATAGAGGGAAAGTACTTGGTGGAAGTTCGTCCATAAACGGGATGTGCTGGACAAGAGGTACAATCGATCAATACGACAGCCTTGAGAAACTCGGTAACCCGGGGTGGAACTTTGAATCCTTGATGAAGTACGTATGCCTTGAATACTGGGATAAAAGCTAGCCATTGACGCTGCGTAAGATATATGAAGAAGGCTGAGAGGTATCACCTGCCGAATGAGCAACAAGTTATCTTGGGTGCAACTGCTAACCCTGCAGTCCACGGGTTCAACGGCAATGTGGATGCCGGTTTTCCCCAACCATACGAGGCGGCTGTCGCTACGCGAAATATCGTAGAGGCATTCCAATCTACCGTACCTGGACTGGCTACTAACGTTGATTTGGCGTCTGGTATTCCTAACGGCGTGGCCAGATTTCAGTTTTCTATTAAGCCGGGAAACAACACTGTTATAACCCCTGGCGGCAACAAACGAAGTAGTAGCGCAAACTCTTTTATCTATCCTTTCCTTCAAGAGCAACCTAATCTTACAATTTTAACTGGACACTACGCAACCAACATTGTGTGGGGCAAACGTATCGGCAACCTTTCACACGCCTCGGGTGTTAAGTTTATATCAACACCTATGGCAGGTGAAGGCCTCGGAGCTGAACTTTTAGTCAAAGCGACTCGAGAAGTCATAGTCGCATCAGGGGCTATTGGGGTGAGAGTCGCTTCTACCTTTTTGAAGGTCTTTGCACTGAGGATTCGTCTTAGAGTCCACGCTTCCTTGAATTAAGCGGTGTTGGTGATCCACAGTGAGTTGCATGTATGGTATGCCTCTGAAGAAGAATTGGTGAACTTTTTACTTTCAGAATACTCCATGGCGTGGGCATTCCAGTTGAGGCAAGTTCGTAGGACTTCGTTCATACGCCTATTACTCATACAGTCAAATCTACCAGGTGGATTTACCTGCAGTTGGCACAAACCTTCAAGACCAGGCGTTAAATCTCAACGTCTTCGTAGTTCCTCCCGCTATACCCAAGTCGGAATACACTATTATCAACGGACCTTTTACTCCCGCCGTCGCGTTTTTGGACATCACGCAGGTCCTGGGTCATGATTCAGCTCGTGTAGCAGGTGACGAGCTTTTACGTTCTGTCCCTAATCGGGCAAAAGATATCGTTGCATCCGGTGCATTCACGAGCGAAAGTGGATTGGTAAAAATTCTTCAAATCCAAGCAAACTCAATCGTCAACCTTAATGGTGTGTTCTAATCGGCCCTTTCCAAGATGCATCATATCTAAACACGTCAATTATTAGCACCAGTGATGGAGATATCGACGATTGTGTCGCAGCCTTCATCCGATAATGGGGCGCCAATCATCGCATCAACTTTCTGGAATCTCATCCCTCAATGGTTATTGATGTTTACCATCTTCGATTTCGACATAACTGAGTGAATCATTAGGAGAGGAACTGTCCATGTCAAATCCAAGAATCCAAGCGTACTTCCTCTAGGTAAGCTTTATTAACTTAGCGACTCGTCTTTGCCTTAGACAATCATGATTTAAATGGACCTTGCAGTGGATCCACGATATTACACGGGGACCAATTTAGATCTCTTTTTGAAAGGGAACGCCACTAGGATATCTCGGACGCTTTTCAGCACTAGTCCCTTGAATGACGTGGTAGGAAATGAAGTAATACCTGGCCTCGCTCTGCTTCCAGCGAATGCGACGGACGCCGAAGTACAGGCATACGTTATTAGTTCGTATGCGCCTACGCTCCATCCCATCGGTACCGTATCTATGCTTCCACAGCGGGATGGCGGAGCTGTAGGGCCAGACTTAGTTGTCTATGGGACTACGAATGTGCGGGTCATAGGTGTGCTTCCAGTTATTTTCGACGCTCCTGAAACTAACCTTTTACGCGTTTCCTTTGCGATACCTAGACTCGTCCATCATCCCGATTCAGCTGAGTGCACACTTAAGCTCTACTGTGTATGGGATCGCTGAGAAGGTAAGTTTGAGTTGTCAGTAGTGAATCAGCTTCCTAAACCCTCGCTTAAAGGCTGCAGACCTTATTAAAAGCCATTGGAAAGCCGCGCCTGTCAACAGCGTCTAGCGTGACAGTTTAGAGGACAATTCAACACTTGCTCAACGCGCCTGTATTCACCGTAACTTATTTGGGATAGGGCCTCGGTTTATTCAGAGTCCAGACGAATGTATCGACAGTTTTTGCAGAAGACAAAGGTGCAAATGAGGCCACCAATGAGCAACCTTTGTTAACGCCCAAAGCTGGACCAAGTTGAAATAGCTTTCTATGGTTGATCCTCGCCTCGACTCGGGTTCTTCTGACCTAGAGCTACCTCTGATTCAAACACTGTCAGACCTCAGCAGTGCCACAGCCCACTGAAAGTCCTGCAATGGCGACTGATTTGTAATGCGCGGTCAAGGAAGCACACTATTGGTTTCAGAGAATTCGAAAACCCCCATGACCCCTTTAATTTGCCCAATGGTTCTAAAAGCACGTCCATTACATACCGTTGATGCGTCTTTAGACTTGTGTGCTGTGAAACTGGAAACAGCTGATGCCACCAGAGCCGCGGTCTTATTGAGCAGATTTAAGTACTTCACACCCCCATCCGACTCGCTTATGGAATCGAAACAACTGCGCAAAAACCTGCCACGTCGTCCGGCATACAAAGGAAGTTTCGATACAGTTCTCCGTGTAGAATCGTGTGACTCCCGAAAGTGCATCGTGTGGCAGTGAAGGTAATATGATCCTGTTTTATGACACCGAGTATCATACTATATATAACGCCACCACCTCCGACTAGAATGGTATCACATCGACTCTGCATAACGCAGAGCTCTAGACATGTTCTGGCAGACTTTTGTTCTTTTGGGTCTCTGCTACACGGCTTCTGGGATCCATATCACCAATGATCCCAATGACGTCCTCAATAAAACGTTCTCATATGTCGTGGTCGGCGGAGGTACTGCAGGTGCGTGTATCTAGATATTACTTGCACAATTTCAAACCCTATATCATCAAACAGGTCTAACAGTTGCTAGCCGTCTTGCAGAGGACCTTTCAACGACGATCCTCGTAATTGAGGCTGGACCAAATGCTCAGAATGATACCCTTGTCAATGATCCTGGACAATCATCTCCTGCCGCAGTAAAATATGACTGGGGATATAATACCACTTCGCAGACCGTGGGCGGAAATGTCCTTCACCTCACCCAGTACGTATATATCAATCAATCGTATCCCTAGCCTTTGCGAATTAATTGCGTAGAGGAAAAGTACTGGGTGGAAGTTCGTCCATAAACGGGATGTGCTGGACAAGGGGTACAATCGACCAATACGATAGCCTTGAGAAACTCGGTAACCCAGGTTGGAACTTTGAGACTCTGATGCGGTGCGTGTAATTTTGAGAATGGGAATGGTGAGAGTAAACTGACATCTTTCGACATAAGGTACATGAAAAAAGCTGAGCGGTACCATTTGCCAAATCAACAGCAGGCCATGTTAGGTGCAACTGCTAACCCTGCAGTGCATGGGCTCGACGGCAATGTAAACGTTGGCTTTCCCCAACCATACGAGGCGGCGGTTGTGACGCAAAATATCACAGAGGCATTTCAGGCAGCCATACCGGGCCTAATCACCAACATTGATCTTGCTTCTGGTATTCCCAATGGTGTGGCCAGATTTCAGTTCTCTATTAAGCCCGGAAACAACACTGTTATAACCCCTGGCGGCAACACACGAAGCAGTAGCGCAGATTCCTTTATTTATCCATTCCTTCAGGAGCAACCGAATCTTACAATTTTGACTGGATACTATGCAACCACGATTGTGTGGGGGCAACGCGTCGGGAATCTCTCACATGCGTCGGGTGTGAGATTTATCTCCACACCTGTTGCAGGTGAAAGCCTTGGACCTGAATTTCAAGTCCAGACGTCTCGAGAAGTCATAGTCGCATCAGGGGCTATAGGGGTCTGGATTTTCCCTACTGTCTCGTTTGAGTCTTTTTACTGATTGTTTATTTAGAGCCCACGCTTTCTTGAATTGAGTGGCGTCGGTGATTCACAGTCAGTTGCATATATGATATTACAGTGCTAATTTAATGCTAAACATTGTTTAGAATACTCCAGCCTCTGGGGATTTCTGTCGAGGTAAATCTACGGTATTTCTATGTGCGGCATGTTAATTGTAGGACAACTTAATTTTTTAGGTAGATTTGGCTGCTGTTGGTACCAACCTCCAGGACCAGGCGTTGAATGTCAACGTGTTTTCAGTGCCTCCCACTATACCCACGCCAGAGTACACAATCATAAATGGACCTCTTTCCCCCGCGGTGGCGTTTCTGGATATCGCACAGGTCCTGGGTAATGATTCAGCGCGTGTGGCAGGCAACGAACTTCTACAAACCGTCACCACTCGAGCAAAAGATATAGTTGCATCTGGTGCATTCACGAGCGAAAGCGGATTGGTAAAGATCCTTCAGATCCAAGCAAACTCTATCGTCAACCTTAAAGGTGTGCCATAACTAGTTTGACCATCGGATTCTCTAAATATGTCAAATCTCAGCGCCGGTCATCGAAATGTCGACGATAGCATCGCAGCCTTCTAATGGTGAGGGCGTCATCGGAACCGATTTCTGGAACCTCATCCCTCAATGGTTAGGGAAATATACTATCCAGCAGTACCTTAACTGAAGTAGCTATTTAGGAGAGGAACGGTACATGTCCAATCCAAAGATCCCAGCGTACTTCCTCTAGGTACGTAAGCCTATTGTGAAAACCGCCCATCCGTAACGCAACTAAATCCTTGTAGTGGATCCAAGATACTACACTGGCGCCGATTTTGATCTCTTGTTGAAGGGGAACGCCACTAGGATTTCACGCGAGCTCTTCAGTACCAGTCCCTTGAGCGGGTTTGCAGCAGAAGAAGTTATACCCGGTCTCGCTCTTCCAGACAATGCCACAGACGCTGAAGTACAGGCATATGTCATTAGTTCATACTTGCCAGTGTTTCATCCCATTGGCACCGTCCCTATGCTTCCACAGGAAGATGGAGGAGCCGTAGGACCAAACCTCGTTGTCTATGGGACTACGAATGTGCGGGTCATCGGTGCGCTTCTAGGTCGTCTAAGGCTGTTCTTGAAACTTACACTTTCGTTATCTTAGATTCTTCTATTATTCCAATCCAGCTGAGTGCGCACCTAAGTTCTACTGTGTATGGAATTGCCGAGAAAGTAGGCTTTAATATTTTTCAGCTAAACAGCTCGCTAACCTGGTCTGAAGGCTGCAGATCTCATTAAAAACAGTTCTGATAGTTCCTTGAATGGGGCTTAGGATATCAGTCGGATAGTAGAACTGGAAACAAATGAGACAGACATATACATAGTTAACATCATGGGTATGCATCATAACTCAACCATACAACAATATAACCAACGGGCGCGTCAATAGCCTCGCCTCAATCTCTCATTCTCCTCCCTAAGTCTCCGATTTTCCTCTCTAAGTTCCTCCAACCCTCCAGCATACTCTTGCATCAACTCTCGAAGCTCTTTCTTCCATCCTCGCCCCATACGAACCAGATCCAAATGGAGTCCCGTCATCTCAGCCCGTGTTTCTCGCTGGAAATCGTACATGACATCCTTTATTATCGTCCGCAGAAGGTCATGCGCTGAACTCCCACTATTGTTAAGGTGTGCTGGTGAATGGTGCACCGGCGAGGGCTGCCAGGAGGTCGACGGACGCCTAGGCGAAACCTGCATCGATAAGCTTCGCTCGCGCTCGCGTTCGCGCTCTTCACCGTCACTATCTTCTTCATCGCTACTGTCCTCGAATCCAACTGTTTTCCCCTTCCCCTTCCTATCAACCCCTCGCGTGCCCTGTCCCTTTCCTGCACGAATCCATCGATCTAGCTCTGGCGTTCCTAGACCTAGCATCTCCATTCCTGTGCGAGACTTGGCTCTCTTCATCGCGGGCACGGGTGTCATCGGGTCGTGGTTGATGTCCGGGAGTTCTGGAGATGGTGTGCGGCTTTCAGGAAGAGGAACATCTCGTGGTAAACGAGGTGCAGGGGGTGCAGGAGAAGCATGTCGCAAACGTGATTCCGGGCGAGACGCCGAAGAACCAGGACGGGCGGGACGAGTAGATGCAGAAACTACGGAAGCCGGAGTAGCAGATGCAAGGACAGACCCCGGGCGTGAAGCTGAAGAACCCGCACGCTGCCGTGAAGAGATATGTTCACCATCGGTTGTCCGCGTACTTGGCCGAACGCCTGATTCGGTGGAATCAATGTTGTGAGAAGAACGCCTTTGTGTTCGAATGGCAGCTGGAACTGTCCTAGCGCGTGGAGGTTTATCATCTTGAGATGTCGTGCGTGATGATATGGCAGATATGCTCGATAATTTGGGCGAAACTGCTAAGTGCGAGCGGAGAGGGGATGCAGTCGATTTCTTCTCTGCCTTGACTTGGGTTGACTTGGAATCAACACCTTTAAGAGTTTCTATTTGAACTGAGATGATTTAGTACGAATCTTCACAGTGTAAAATCACTGTTATACGTACTAGATATGTCACCAATGCTATTTCCATGTGGATCTCGTACAGGAGAAAAAATCTTCTTTTCTGCCAATGATTTCCTGGGAGTTGTTTTTTTTACGCCTCCGGTCTCTTTTAACGACGTTACTGAAGGAAGGCGGCGAGCAGGCGACGCTACATAACTAACGCGAGTTACTCGCGCTCGGGTTGGAGTGGTGCCTTCTTTGGTTGGAGGTTTGGAAGCAGTTTGTGCAGACACTTTACGTGCAGTATCGGATGACTGAGGTGCGGCAACAGGTGTTGGTTTCGCACTCGCCTCCCCCGACTTTATCTTTCGCTAAAAGGTAAGGTGATCAGGCGTGTCTTGAATGATTTGCATGGTTTGGTACCGTACCTGAACGCTCATAGTTTCGATTCGAGAACCGATTTCGCTAATCGTAATTATTTTTGGCGCTTTGTCCAAGGCTCGAAGGTCTAAAATAAGGAGCTTTCCGTGTTCTGTGCCCAAATATAATGTTGCTCCCTCGGCAGAAAACGTCAGCGTCGTCAGCGGGACCTTGACATTGAGAGTTCGGAACAGCCTTGGACTTTGATTAATGTCCAAACACAAATTCAATGTCCATAAGAGCTCACCCTTTCTCCTTTTCCAAATCAATGAGCCCCACGTGTCCACCAGATGATGCTACGGCAACCAAGGTCTTACTGAACGGGCTACACGCTATTGCCACGATGTCACCCGAAGTTGCTTCGTTTAAAGTTATTGTCTTCAGTGGTGCGGAAGGTCGTGCGATGTCATATACCAGCAGTTGTTTTCCTATTCCGACAAGTAGCCGTGTTCTTCCATGAGGGTGGAAGGCGGATGTAGTGATCTTTGAGCCGCCAGAAGCGATCCCTCTAAGAGTCGTGTGCGACCCAAGTGTTAAGTTATGGACATGAACGGTATTCGACGATGTTGTGGCGAGAAGAGTACAGTCATTTGATAATGACAATGAAGTGATCGAGGACCTGTGTGACTCGATCGTTTGCGTAACTTTGACGGTCGAACCGCACTCCAATAAATGGACTTTGTCCCCCACACTGTAGATAAGAGTCGCCTTATCTTTACACAGAATATGTGATATCGATTCCGCGCTCGTCAAGTGGTGTATATCCTTGAGAACGTTAGATATAGGATCATATCTGTGGACCGTTTGTGATGATGCCAGGAAAAGAGCAGTGTTATCAAAGGACCATGAGCTCGAGCTCGCTGGTTGGGTTAGCGAGAGACATGCTGAGGCTAATGAAGGAGCTCTCTTGAGTTCCGAGGCATCGAGGAGGCTGAGCGTCCCAGTGGCGGAGACTGCAAGCATCGTTGCAGAATTGAACCTTTAAAACGCGTAAACAAACCAAAACATCGCATGAACACGAAAAGTCATGTGATCCCGTTCTTCCTTCTGGCCAATCCCTTGCTACCCAAGAACCAAGACTTAGCTGCGCTATCTGCTTCAATGAATTAACATCTGGGATGAATATACTCAAGTGCTTGAAGGCTGGCCACTAATTGATACGGCATTTGAAACGTACATTGTCACAGCAACGACCACAATTGAACTGTGCTAGGTCGCTGTATACAAGCAATGCACTTTGCTAGCTAAGGCAAGTTTTTTCTCAAAATATCTTGCTGCCCAGAGTAAACTGATGTGCTTTAACAGTGCATTTTGAGTTGATACGTCAACTGTAACCAGATAATTACTGCACCGTCAACATGGTACATGCATTGCCTCAGCAATATTGATGCATATGGAGATGGCGTTACGACTGTTTACAATCAACCCTCTCTCTTCCTCTTTCTAGATGTACTGGCGAATACTGTGTATTCTGCTCCTTTATTCTCTACTCTTGGCTTGTGCAATCCCTACGAATCGAACTATAGATGACACTTTTGGAGACTTGGTTACTGGTGCAATGCCCATTTACGTGCCTGGGCCGACATGGCAAGGCCCATCGTGCACTGGATGTGCAATCCGGCCACCTCTTACCGATGTTTTTATGGAGACGTACTCGGCACTTACGTACTGGCCAGAGGATTTTCCCTCGATGTCTATCCAGTTTTCTTTCCAAGGTAAACTTCTCCTCGATCGATTAGAAAAAAAACTCAAGTCACAGTGCCACACTTCAACCAGGCACTGCAGTCTATGTCTACTTCATCCTCGCAAACTACGTTAGTCCCGGAGTTACCACAGAAACATTGGCAAATTTCACTCTTGACGATCAGCCTCCGGTCACTTTCCACCATATCCCGTCCAATAGCACCAACTACGAATTCAATTCTTTGGTATATTCACAGGATGGCCTTCCAAATACCAATCACACGTTGTTCATAGTTACATCTGGCGTCGACAGACATCTATTCACGAGCTTCGACTACGCAAATTACACGTCTGTTGTCTGTCGTTTGTTAAACCGAGATGGATGGACTGATACTTCTTAAGGTTTGATGACGCTGCGCCTCTAACAACTTCGAGCTCTTCTGCATCAACTGGCACGGCTACCGTGACACCGAGCCCTGGACCATCGACTTCCGCGATACCGAGCCCTGGGCCATCGAAATCTACGGTTCCCGTAGCAGCCATCGCGGGAGGCGTCATTGGAGTTGTCATACTGATTCTGATTACAATGCTTATCTATCTTCTCCTTCGACGGAGGAGGATTGCTGCTAGTTCAGATGGAGAGAATACCGTGTCGACCTTTTCCATCGACGGATCACCGCCAGGCGCACCTAGCCAAGGTCCAATCTCGTTACCTCCAGGCTTCCGTATCGGGGCTTTTGCTTCTCGCACAGTAGGACCCCCGAGCTCGGTACCACCGCCGTACAGCGACAACGGCATATTGCGTGAGCCGCCTAGCTCTGAATCGCTGCAACGGATACGACAGGCAGAAATCGACGAACAGATACGAAATCTAAGCCAACAGATCCAAGACCTTGCCGGGCAAGATAGTAAAGATGACCCCCCGGTCACCCACAACCCGTCGCCACGTCGTATGCGCAGAGAAAGGGATTTGCTTGATTTGGAGGAACAGATGGGGACAATGAGAGGAGAGATTGAATACTTGCAGGCTCAGCTTCATTCTGATTGGGCCCGTGGCCTTTCAGATGACCCTCCGCCCAGTTATTCAGTTGCCATCCCGCCCAGCGAAGATGGACATTGAGGCCTTTGGCCCGTGCTTTGTAGGTTGTAGCTAGTGGAGCATTTTCTTCGGCGGGGTTGTACATAGTCAAGGATATGGGATAACTAAGGGCTAAAAAATCTCAGGTAGATTTTCATTGATCCCCTCTTGATTTTGAGAGTCACTCCTGCAACGATGAATCCCATGTTGTCTTAACACTGAAAGATCCTTTATGCTCGTGGATCATATTGTACACTAACTCGGTATATAATCGAACAGTTCGAAACAGCTCCTCGCTACGTTAGATGGGGGGGTATAACTGATTGTAGTGATCAAGAACACTGTGGGAAATTTACTGAGGGCCATCATCAATGCAAGTTCCACTTGTTACAGGCATTTATCTTACCATGGCCATCCATAAAACACCTTCGATTGCGTACATATTGCACTCTGGATTGGGTTCATATACTCTCGGTCCCGGACTTGTTACAGGATCGTTCACCTTCGCCACGACGTGCTAGATTTAGCTTCCTCCTTCAAGACCGTGAACCCGTCACTGGCTCTGCCCTAGCACGCTTCCGCACCTTTCAAGGCGCTACTCTGTTTGACATCTAGGATTTTTCCCGTAACTTGTGAATGATATCTACAAAGCGCCCACTAATGTTTTGGGACGCAAAGTCTTTTGTATTGACACGCCCCCACACTGGATCAGACCTCCGCGCCTCCTTATCGAACCATGGATTCTAATTTATACAATGCACTGGGAATCGGATCTTGAATTCGATTTGTTTGTGCCCTCAGGTTACATGATGCCACCCGAGTGGGTAGGAGGTCCAAACCCCCACAATATCGCTAGGAGCCATTTGATATCATCACCACAAGAAGCATGCCTTTTTGCCACAAACACTCGCTAATGCTCTGAACACTCTCTTTCCTTCCGTTTCTTATGGACCTGCAACTTCTGTTGCGGATATTCGTTCCTATCGTCTGCCAATGTTTCTTGGTATCTGCTCTCTTGTTAAATCGAACCATCGACGACACAAATGGCGATGTTGTGATGGAAACTATGCCCATCTATTCACCTTTAGGGGATTGGAATGACGCATCGTGCTCTCCTTCCGACTGCTACGTTCTCCCCCCAACCGCTCCTGCCTTTGATCAGACCTACCACGCAGCCACTTACATCGGAGATGGTGCACGGACCGTCCAATTGTCGTTTACAGGTGATAAGATCGAATCAAGTTCTATTTCATTCTAACAGAGGTGCATGCGTAGGAACTGCTATCTACGTGTTTTTCATTCTAGCGAACAACGTTCCTAATGCTTGGACGGAAACGCTTTGCGATTTCATACTGGATGGCAGCGCCTCTGGCTCCTTTCAGCACACACCTACAACAAGCTCAGACTTTCAATACCGCGCACTCGTTTATTCAGTGACTGGTCTCGACAATACAGGTCACACACTGCTCATTTCTGCTGATGGGTACGACACATATTCATATGTCAATTTTGACTATGCTCTATACACGTATGTTCTTGGAAAATTTACTCACTGGAACAGCAGCTGATGGTTAATAGCTATGACGATGGCGTGGACTCGGGAACTACAACTTCGAATTCCTCTCCAGAGCCGACGGCCTCCAGTGAGACTGTACCTCCCCCAACAGTTACCACCATCATTACGAGCCTCACGTCTCTTACTACGACTGCAACTAGTGTATACAACAAGTCCGAGTCTAAGTCGTCTGCCCCAGCTTCCAGCGATAATACTGTATTCAATGCCTCGATCGCACCGACTATGACCGAAACGCCTACCAGTCAAGATCGTCCCTCCTCGAACATGCCAGTTATTGGTAGCAACGGTAACATCGATACTGTCCATGCGATCCCGATTGGAATGATCGTTGGCTGCGTTGTGGGCGGATTTGCACTATTCCTTATTATTCTTCTCCTGTTCCTGTGTCGTGGACGATGGCAGACACGCTTGGCACTTTCAAAGAGCGGGCCCGATGCGAAACCGCCATTGACGCCATTTACATTGCTATCCCCCAGCGGCATCCCGCACGGTGGGCGTCATGGTGTTGTTTTTAAAGAGCCGACGTTACTCGTCATCGACCCTTATACTGGCAAGCCTCAAGAAGATTATGTTCCGGAGAATATGCCCTCCGCATCTGGTAGTACGACTCCGCGTTCCGCTGCCCTCGGTTTAGAACACCGCAACATGATGAATGAGAAGTTAAAGCGACCCATGAAAGGCATGTATGACGACATTTTGGTCAGTAGATGGCAAGGTATGGATATGACCGAGATTGTGGAGGAGAATCGGCGAATGGAGGAGGAAATAAAGAGACTACATGAGCAGCTTGGATCTGATTGGGCACTCGGACACGTAAATGAGCCTCCGCCTGGATACTCGAGGCATGAAAGTTAGTATCGACATGCTCACCTCACCTTAGACTTGCTCGTTGCCATCTTTATACTCTGTCATATCTAGCGTAAGTTGGGGATATAGTTAGGTTAAACAGGATCACTATTATCTTATAATTCATTTGTAAAATTTCCCCCCCGTCTACAAAAGGTTTCCATACGCGTCGTCAGATCGCGAGCTATGCACGCGTCGACCACGTGGTTGCTACCCGACTCCCGATCCGATGAGATGTTCTTACTTGCAATCTAACCACCATGTCGCGAAGCAATGGGCGTCCAGAGCCCGAAGTCATCATGAATGCACGTTATTCACTTATTTAGCATGTTCAGTAACCTTATTCTGCAATTTCTGTCGCAGTTCGCCGATGGGTTCTCGTACTCTAAGGGGAAATTGGAGGAAGCTTTTCGTGCGGGAGGAATCCTTGAAAAAGCGCCTGCTAGGGCAGCGAAAGACCCAGCGATTGCTGCGCTGAAAAAGGAAGATGTTGACTTGATTGTGCGTGTTGCTTTTTCGAGTGATATTCGCGTTTTTGAAGGCAATGAAATAGGTGAACGAATTAGAGATTCCACGACCGGAGGCAGAGAAAGCTCTATTGGAGAATGGAGGTGACTTGGTTAAAACGCTGTATGCATTGGTTGATTCATAAAGTATATGATAACATTTGGAACCCATTGAGAAGTCGCGTGAAGAAAACTTCGTCTCCCAAGAGATCTCGTGTATTAAAAGGGGGCTATGATTAGGACTACATAACGAGGACTATAATTTCTCCGACTTTGTGAGCATCATTCTCTTCATCATATCTATCAATTGGGGATTCGAGCGATCGAAAGCTGGTGATGTAGCTCGAAGCTTGTTGAAACTCTGCAGCTGGCTCTTCCGGCCAACCGGCTCCTGCGCGACATACTCCTGACTGCCGTGTTCGTGTTGGTTTTCCCAATTCATGCGGCCACTGTCTGTAGTCACGACAGCGCGAACCTTGACGCCCTTGAGGCCTTGAGGCCTCTTGCCGACAGTGACGGGAGGAGCCTCGATTACCAGACCATGCTTGGACTCCAAACGCAATTGCAAAATGCTGTTATCGACCTCATCCAACTTGACACCCTCCTGCGAGTTAACATCGAGCAACACCGACTTGTTGGTGAGGTCCTTCTGATTGATGGTGGCCGTGATTCCACCGAAAGTAGTAACGTACTTCTCCTCTTTTTGGTTGGGCTGCGTAGTGAAGAGGAAGCCTGGCTTGGTGCTCGTCCAAAGATAACTCTCCAGCATCGTGGGGTTTCTGTATGAAAGCCCAGCGGTGGGGTGAGGCTGCGGTTCTATCCTCTGCTCGCCATAGTTCTGGTACCCTCTTTGCATCTGCCCCTGCAAGAAACGGCGATATTCGACTCCGAAAGGGTTCTTTGCGAGGGAGTAAAGGTTTTTCTCGGGTATTTGGTCCTCCGCGTTAATGAATTCCTGGAACTCTTGGCGCTGGGCTCGCAGGGAACGGAGGTAGCGCCTGAACTCGCGCTTCGACATGGCGTCGACGTTTTCGGAGACGAATACTTCCTTGGACATCTCTTTTGGGGTAGGAAGTGGTCGTTTGGAACTATAGGAACCTGGTCCGCGTTTTCCAAGGCTGTTTATATCCACGCTTTCTGCGTCTACGTCCACCAACTCTGCTCCTTCGACCATAGTTTCCATTCCAGAGAAGCAGTCCTGCTCACTGGCAAAATCGGAGTCAAAGGCCGACGCGGATGCACTGGACCTTCCACCCGTGGTCTTGTACCATGATGAACTTTGCTGGGAGGAAATACGACCACCCATCTCCTCGACTCGGCGAATAAAGCGAACCTGGTTTTCTGCATGGTTCCATTCTGCAAAATGGGCATGGTGTTCGAATGAAGTGAGGGATATAAACGCGTTTTTTCTGCGCAAAGCGATAGGTCGTTTTAGGCCCCAGTCACCGCGGTGTGCGTTGGCAGGAGGAGCCTTATAAGCCTGGCGAATGGCTGGGTCATATGAGGCGAACTTTGACCGTCGCAGGAGTTCTGCAAATGCTGAAGGCTTGGGTTGGCTAGCCAGCGCCATGACTTGCTTCGCCTTATGACTTTCTGAAATTCCCGACTTGCATCACTGAGTAAATTTACAAACTCCGATCGGCAGTTTCCGAATTCCTATTTAGTCACGCGACTGGAATTTTTTTCGTTAACCTACACGACGTCCAAATTACTGTCCTCTCCTCCGCCCTTGCTGGCAACGACAAGGTGGGACGGTCCAGACAAACGTCGAAGACCAAGTGCAGATTCTCAAAAACAATCTATGCCGATTGCTCCTCCCTCTGGTCGAGGGGCCAGGACGCGAGATCACCTGGAGCTTTCTCACATGCTTTCTTCTGTTTCTCCACCTCTTTACTAGTGCAATATACTTTTGCTTCTTTTCGATCCTGTCACCACGTCAATTCGCGCTCCACAGTATAGTTTGTGAGTTTTGGATCTTTCCTATTCAGGGTAGTGTGTGTGCGCCGATGAAGATAATCCTGGTAAAGGAACGCACCCCGTTTCGTTTTGCGAGATCCCTGAAATTTTTGGGGCGTTGTTGTCTTTTTTTCCCTGTTGGCTTTCATCAGCGTGAATTAAAAGCACGACGGATGGGTGCGGGTGGAGAGATAAAGGCGAGGCTGAGGCGCAACACACTACCTATATAATAGTATATTTACTTGTGAAAGACCTTGTGCTCATGTCCATTTTCAGGCCCCGGCAACGTGGAATGGCGCAATGGCCCGTAACAGACGGCGGGATTACTGATAAACCCGCCATCAGAACTTGTCACTGTTTGGACATGCCCTGATCCCCTCTTTCTACGTACCCTTCCTCTGGTAAGGAGGATCGCAAGGGTCTTGGTAGCATTGTTAGAAACATATGTAGACGTTGCCGTCAAAGAATAAATGGATAGTGGCTACTGGCTAATCTGTAATGGAGTGTCGTGATGATACGCACGTGGGAACGAAATCGACACTTTTTCGGGAAAATAGAAATTTGTGACAGCCGAATTGAGAGTCGCCTGCAACTCAACGCTGCTCAAACTCTCTCCACCACGTCCACCACGTCCACGACAGCCCTCTCCTCGCTGTCATCCGCAGTGTCGGCCACTTCTAGACCGTCAATTTACATAACGGCCCTGGTACGTCTCTGTTCTCACATCACTTGCTGCTTAAACTCAACCTGTGCTGTTCTGCCCAGTCTTTGCCCTAGAATCTCTAGATATTTAATCTCAAACCTCTCCATGGCACATCCCAGGTCGTCGACTCCACGTCAGTCGGCAGTAAACTTGTCCCTATCCAATCCTCCTTCTCCTGACATGCACCATCGGGCTCTACCCATAGTCCGTTCGTCGTCATCACTGTCACTCTCGGCACCTAGCCACCAGTCTTCTCCGCGCTTGTCGCCATTGTTGCCGTCGGCGACCTTCCCATTTGCAGACAAGAGTTCGATGCCAAGTCCTCTGTCTTCAAAGGACGATGTACCAAAGATATTTGGTATGCCTTTGAAATACGTTTCGTGCGTTCTTTTCTACTCTTTGCCTTGCGGAACAGCTCTGAAATTTATTTCAACAGATTGGTAACCCTCGCCGTACAAAATGCAGCCCTGTCTATCGTGATGCACTATTCACGTGTTTCTACACCTCCATCGCTGGCCTATTCGCCTGCAGCCGCTGTACTCCTCAATGAAATCCTCAAAGGAACGATTTCCTTCATAATCGCGCTCTCAAGACAACGAGAGGTGTCCGAAACGCCTTGGCACCGGAAATCCTTCTTGGATGTCATCTGTTCCCTTCCCTATCCTGGAACACGTCCTTTCTTGTCATTATGTGGTGAAATATTCAGTCGTGATTGCTGGAAACTTTCTATCCCTGCTCTCCTTTACGTCGTGCAGAACTCATTGCAGTTCGTCGCAATTAGCAATCTTCCCGTGGCCTCGTTCCAAGTAACGTACCAAATGAAAATCCTAACCACCGCCGCCTTTTCCGTTGCGCTTCTCCGCAAGAAACTCAGCCCTACCAAATGGTTATCGCTCTTCTTCCTCGCTATCGGCGTTGGCATTGTGCAGATCCAGACTTCCACGGGCGATTCAGCGTCCAAGCCCATTGCAGTGGGAAGCGCACACGAGTTTATGCACGTGATGAACCCGATGAAAGGCTTCGGGGCCGTTACCGCGGCATGCTTTACCTCGGGCTTAGCAGGCGTGTATTTTGAGATGGTCCTCAAAAACTCTCGCGCGGATCTCTGGGTTCGGAATGTTCAACTTTCTCTCTTCTCCCTCATTCCCGCCCTTGTCCCGATCCTTTACGCGGAGAAACCCATCGACTCTCAAGGATTTTTCTTCGATCTCTTCCGAAACTTCGGAGCGTGGGCATGGGCAACCGTGGCCATTCAGGTCTTCGGTGGTCTCATAACCGCAGTTGTCATCAAGTACTCGGACAATATCCTAAAAGGCTTTGCTACAAGTCTGTCGATCGTCTTGTCTTTCCTGGCCTCCGTCCTTTTATTCGATTTCCACATCACATTATCCTTCGTCATCGGTGCCTCTACTGTCCTTAGCGCTACCTGGATGTACAACCAGCCCGCGGGCAAGGAGCCTGCCATCTCCATCACGCGGCAAACCGAGAAGGGCAATTTCCCTGGGAGCCCCGTCGCCCCCGATGAGCCTATCCTCGGCCAGTTCTCGCGTAAAAAGTCTTCTACCTCCTTGGGCATTGCTTCCGCCCTTGGACTCAAAATTCCTAACGGCGCCTCCAATGGATCTGGTGATTTTATGCTTGGAGACATGCGAGACACGTCGCGATATAATCAGGCTCCGTACGGCTCCCCCTACGCCTCCCGGACGCCATCGCGCCTTCCCTCCCGCGCGCCTTCGCCAATTCAGCCTAGTCCACTCCACTCGGAGGGCGCCTCTAGCCCTTGACGATACACGTCATCCTCATCGCTGCCACCTCTGCAGCGCGATCTTTGATATGTGATGTGATGTAAATTGAATACGATGCAATGTGTTGTAACGCCCCCTCATGACGATGGTTCGATCCTTTTTTATCTTTTACTCTAACTCTACCTACATTACCCTCTCCCCGTTGTTTATCTTATTTCTCCTATTTCTCATTCCTTGACTTGTCTTGATATAGATTTGCCCGATATTCTATTGACTTTCCGCCCCGTTTTCGATCACTATACCTCCTTCATCTCCGATTCCGCCTCCGAAAAATTCTCTCCTCCTCCGAGTCCTGACCCTTGTTTCGTTTTCTTTCATTCAGACAAAGTATCGACCATCACCCAACCCCTCTTCACCTGACTTCCCTCCCTCTTGTTTACCGTAACTTCGTCTTGCATATAATCTTTCTGTTTTTATGCACATATACCCCACCTGGCACCTTTTTCATTTCCATTTCATCCCCTCATTGCACCATGCATTTTTCGCTGCATGCAAAAGAAATGCTCATACGTATTACTCCTCCAATCATACATACCGTCATGCAGACTCCACACAACACGCGCCAACTTCGTTCTCTTTTCCTTTGTCTCGTTTCTTGGGTTCATGTTATGCTTCAAGGTTGTTATGTGGATTTTTTTTCTTTTTTCCTTTTTCCATTTTGTGAACTTTTAAAGCTTCACAGTGAGTCACCAGATGGAAGAAGGTTTAAAGTTTGAACTATGGAGTTGCGTTTCCACCTGCACAATCAAAGTTTATTCCAAGTACGACTTTGGTGCCCCTACACCCCTTCGTGGACGTCCTGTATTACTGTAGAGCACCTCTCCAGCATCCTTCTTTTGGCCCTTTCGGGATTTTCCCAACTGTCCGACAGCAGCCATCCTTAATCGCATGACATCGTTTACCCAATCCGATGCATTGAGCAACTCCACGCCCTTCTCATATAGAAGGGCTTCCTCGGAATCGGGTAGAAGATCAGTCGAAATCCTCTCACCATTACGCCACAAAAGAATTTGTAGAATGGTCTCGGGCAGTAGTACATTAAGGCAGTACTATTCAATGCTGTTAACATTCTGGTGGCAGAGGAAGGGTGAAACCACTTACGTCCACCTTTTCGCTACGAGAAAGAGCTTCAAAGGCCGCGCAGCCGTACTGTCGCGGGAGGCTTGAAGTAGGGATATCTTGCTGAATTGTGCTAGGTGTACCCTACATATCCATAGACTCAATACCATTCTAATATCGTATGAAAAACGAATGCTCACCTCTGAAACGGCGAAGGAAGATGTTGGCGGTAGTTCAGCGTCTGACAGGACCTCAAGAGACTCTGTCTCTGCCGGTGATACAGCTCGAGGGAACGACGAGATGGAGCTGGGGTCCCGATCGACGTTGTCAAATGCCGCGTTCGACGGTATCGAAGTATCTTCGTCGTCAACGATAATCTCCGCCCTCTGTTCATCCCGAAGACACCAATCGGTGACATAGCGCTGCAGAGCGTCCACATCACGGGGATCCATCTGCCCCCTCAACCCTGCTTCCTCGACGACACCCTGTCTTTTGGAACCGCCGGCAAGGAAATTCGCGTGTCGTTGAAGAGCAGGTGGAAAATTTTCATTGAGAGTTGCAGACAAGACAGGCTTCGTGTATACGAACTGCTCTCGAATGCTCAAGTCTTTAAAATTCTCGAGAGGAGGAGGATCGGCAGGTACTGGACTGGGAGATCGAGTGGGTTCGTTGTTTAAAGTAGGATTTGTTTCGTCATCGTTCAACACTTCCTTGATAGTACTGTCCCACTTCCCGAGCTGCCAAAAACATGGATAAGAAGACATACGTCGTAAAGGAAAGATAATGAAACCTTGCACTTCGCAAAACCCTCTTCTTCTGCGATATAAAACCAACGTCGCGGTATGTATTGCCGTTTTCCATCCAGGAACTCAACGTGATATTTATCAGGTTTATTTTGCCTATCTGCTGCTTGATAATCCAAAACCCTCGCAGGCCAATAAATCGAATCGTTAGCCCTTTCTACCGCAAGCACGAGTTCGCCCGGGATGGAGACCATGAAATCTGGAGGGCGTGGAGACCACGTTGCGCGAAGAAACACGGAGTCATCATCGCTGGATTCATCATCTGAGCTTCTTTTCCTCTTCGACCTTCCCTGCGAAGGAACAAGGTTGACAATTTTAGCTGGGCTGGAGGTGGGAGTGTAATTCCGGAATTCCTCAGTCCCAACTTCAGGCAGGTCGCTGTCACCTTCCTCGTCCGTCTTCACGGACCGAGCCCGGTGTCGCGCCTCAGTCGCCATCTTCTTGCTCGTGAATACGGGAGATTTTTTGGGTGGGATGGAAATATCTGAGGTAATTTCTTCGACCGCAACCTGCCACCGACGCTTTAAATCCTCCCTGGAATCAACCTTTTGCTTTTTCCGCGGAGACGCGTGTGTGCCCCCTAGCAGTGCGATGTTAATAAAAACGGGCTCCCCGAAACGTATACGGCCGGTAGAAACCGTCCAGGGAAGGATGTTTGACTTGCAAGGGTCAGCGATTGCGATAGTATTTCCACTGGTCCCAGGAGGATTAGTAAGGGTGACGCGTAAAGGTCTGGTATGAAGCGTAGAGGTGATCTAAGTAAATTTAAGATAGTCAGTGGGTTTGAATGTTTGCTTGAATGGGTGACGAGAACCTTGCCTGGCCACCAGATCCGAGCTTCACTCTGAGACTCCAGTTCTTCAAGGTCCTCTGAGTCCGAAACGCGTCCAAAACGGTCAATTAAAACCCATACACGTGTTCCGAGCTTGTTAATGTCCCATTCTTCGCGTATACCAGATTTCGGTGCTGGTTTGCGTGGGGTATGGATTGCCGCCGACTCCTTAGCCTGTGATGAAAATACGAGAGTCGGTTCAGGAGAAAGCTTAGGGAAATTCTGTGGCTTCCTGCTCTCAATTGGAGATGATGAAAGTGGTGTCAAAGGAGAGGTATCTAGACTAGGGTTGATTGGTCCCGTTGGGATAACCAAGGGGGGTGGAGAAATGAGCTTTACAAGTGGTTTCTTGACGGGTCTGGGACGGGGGCGTGGTGGTAGGGTTATGGTGGACGTTGATGCTTGCGATGATGGTGAATGATTGGACATCGTGGGCGACATTGAGCAAGTAAGGAGAACTCCCAGGAGTTTGGAGTCGCGTCTCGTCACAATCCGTGACATATCGTGCTACTCCGACGAAATCTCCTGATCAGCCTAGTGATTTTATTCCTGGTCCATCTTCGAGTGGCTTTCAAATTTGAATTTTATCGTCACTGACAAGTTATGATAACGGCACAGAAAAATGAACTAAGCGAAGCTAGTAGACCTTGTCCGTCTGATCGCAATCAATTGAATACTACAAAAACCCTAAAACTTTCTGGATGTAAGTTGGAATAAGTACGGAAGAAGGTTGGATGAATGGATGGAAATAAATTGTAACGAACTGTGTGTTTTAGAACGACAAATGGAAGAGCTGAACATTGCGAGAAACTGCATTACGACGCCACACTGATATGTCGTCTGTATCCCCTCCAAATAAGGTGCTTCAACCCACATTACATCTTGAGGGCTTTTAATTACTAGTAGTGGCATGTTGCAAGTAGAGACTGTAAGATTTTAAATAACAAGGAATAACATTTAAACCTTTAAAAACCCAAGAGTGACTTCCCATCAACGGTGCGCCGACGAATAATCTGGTGGTGGCTCGTCAGTCATCACCAGAGCCTCCGATTGCTGCTGATGGGTCAAAATTTCAATCCGGTCTCTCATGACTCTCATCTGTTCCCTCATCTGCTCGATCTCGCTCGCATCCTGGCGCCCGCCTACAGGCACTGCTGCCTGTGGATTGAGATTACTCATCTCGTGGGCCATGTGTGGCATTTGGCGGTCCATCTTCTCCCGAGCGCGTGCGCGCCCTTTAGTGTCCATAGGTACAGGTAGAATATCAGCTCTAGGGACATGAGGGAGTGAGGAAGAGGTCTCTGAAGCGGGAGGGCTATACGCAGAACTGGAAGCAGCGCTGTCATTACAAACATAATCAAGACGGGTTTTTATCGCAGTCAATATAGAGGGCACGTACAGGTCGCTGTTTGACGGCCTTTCAGAGATGCTGGCATTGGAATTATGGTTCCCGTATCTCTGTGGCGCCAGGACAATTGGCGCGTCGCTTGCGTTTGAAGGTGAGACTAATCCTGATTGAAGGAATGTGGCATGGGTGTTTCTAGCCTGCCATCCAGCAGCGGAATTAGAGGTTGATTGGTTGCGGAAGGCTTCCATGACAGGATATTGTTCTTCAGATAGATCGTTACGTCGGCGTCGACAGAAGAGGAATAGTAGACAGATAATCAAAATAGCTGCTACTCCTCCTAGAATCCCTCCCACTATTGCGCCGATAGGCTTGGATTTCGATGCCTCCGTTTGTGTTGCGGAGGGTGCAGAAGATGTAGAAGACCCTGGGAGAACAGTCGAAGAACCTGATACTAATGGGGAAGATGACTTCGAGCCGGAAGAGGACGATGCAGTAGAGGTTGAACCAGAAGAGGACGATGACGTTGTGGAAGATGATGACGGAGACAAGGTTGGAGAAGAGGTGGTGGGAGAGGAAGAGGAAGTCGTGGAAGATGCTGTGGAAGACGAGGTTGAGGGTGAAAGAGTGGTGGAGGAAGTGGTAGTGGTAGTTTCTTCGAATCTGTTCCCACAAGTCGCTGTTGAGTCTTCCAAACAAATAAAACTGAATACGACGACCTACGTGTAAATCGCATAGTCAAAATTCACAAAAATATCACGATTATAACCAGATGTCACAATCTCGAGGGTATGGGCAGCATTGGCCAAATTCGTCTGAGAAAAGACCAAAGAGTTGTATTCTAAAGCAGTACTGGTCGAAGGAGTGTGGTCCATGGATGAGACAGTCGTGCCGTCCAAAACAAAATCACAAGCTGTTTCGGTTGTAATTCCTTCTGCAACGTAGTTGGCGAGGATGAAAAAAACATAGATAGCAGTCCCTGTATAATCGGTGTATATTTAATGGTCAAAATTGCCAGGCTAATTAACCACCTGAACATACCTGTAAAAGAAAATTCGATTGACATCGATCCAAGACCTGGGTTGTATGTAGCTGCAGTCCATGTTCTATCAAAGGCCTCATCTGGATCGGGTTGTATATAGCAGCCAGTACAACTTGGGCCCTGCCACACGGAAGATGACGTTGGAAGGTATGATGGTTTGGCTCCTGTTACTGAGTCACCGTATGTGTCGTCGATAGTGCGGTTCACTGAAGCTGCCGCAGCGACCCAGGAATAAAAGAAAAGAAGGAAAAATGAACACCGTCGCATGGGTGAGAATTAGGTGTGCTCAGCAACACATCAAGTTGGACTAGGTCTTTCAACGTTATGTAAACCTGCCGACCTGCGTATTTCAGGCAATATCAGGGGCGGACATCAATCGGGGAGTGCAATGCGCCGCTGCGCGCATGAGAATGCCCCATGGAGCCTATCGATTGATTCGTGTTTCGAGAAGGAGAATTTGTTCAAGAGGAATGAAAGTATCCTAGAAACGCAGACGGTATTTTGATTTAAAAACCCTGTTATTTTGAAAGAGAGAGGCAGAGAAGAAATCCACAGCAAGCGCCGAGCGCTTGAGCACCCACAGCAAGCCACAGCGCAAGTTAGTTGTAGTGATCATAAAAGAGATATTTATAGAGCTGATCCATCAAATTATCACTGCCTCCTGGTTGCTCAACACTTTCGGGTTTACCGGCACTTCGATCCCCTCGGTCATTCCAGCATCCAATATCGTACTAAAGTTTCATTAAATTATTGACGTTTATCACATAATCGAAAAAAATGGTCCAGAGGACCAAGGTCGATGGTGAGTTTGGCGATTTGTTTCAGTCCAACTATCATCTAACTCTGCATCATATTTAAGGTCCATCTCAAGCAGAACAACTGCTGCGCGTTACTTCAGGAATCGCTGCAGAACTTATTAAGGCCCATGATGAAAACCGAACGGTATCGCTGAACGAAATCCGTGCACGAATCAGTAAAAAGTTTGCATACGGCGGTGTCCCCAGGCTCGTCGATATTATCAGTGCCATTCCCGATGACTACAAAAAAGCCCTATTGCCCAATCTCAAGGCGCGTCCAATCCGAACAGCCAGTGGCGTGAGTACTCGAAGATGTTTGACTTTGGGGTCGCTCATTCTAGTCTAGATCGCGGTCGTGGCAGTTATGTGCAAACCACACCGATGTCCTCATATCGCAATGACGGGGAACATCTGCGTGTAAGTAAAATCTTTGTATGCTAAATTACGTTGCTGATATCTCTGTCTATATAGATATTGTCCCGGTGGACCAGATTCTGACTTTGATTACAGCACCCAAAGTTACACTGGCTACGAACCCACAAGTATGCGTGCGATTCGAGCTCGTTACGATCCTTATGAGCAGACGAGAGGTCGGGTGGAACAATTGAAAAGTTTGGGTCACAACGTAGACAAGGTTCGTAATCCGTTTTGTGGAATGTCGCGACGGGCCTCACTGAAAAATTCTGACATCAGGTCGAATTCATCATCATGGGCGGAACTTTTATGAGCATGCCAGAAGATTACAGGGGAAAGTTTATCGCTCAACTACATAACGCCCTTTCTGGATTTACTGGAACGGACGTTGATGAAGCTGTAAGGTAATGCTAGCGATTTTGCGTCGTAATGAAAATGTCTCATGGGTCTACAGATATTCAGAGCAAAGCAAGTCGAAGGCCATCGGTATTACCATCGAAACACGGCCAGATTATTGTCTACGTCCTCATTTGAGGTAAAGCAACATCGTAATGCTCCATTCTCTTCTTGTCACTCATGATCAACTCCAGTCAAATGCTGCGATATGGTTGCACACGACTAGAGATCGGTGTCCAATCTGTATACGAAGATGTAGCCCGCGACACAAATCGTGGACACACCGTCCGCGCTGTCTCTGAGTCATTCCATCTCGCAAAAGATGCCGGCTTCAAAGTCGTCGCACACATGATGCCCGATTTACCCAACGTCGGTGTCGAGCGCGACCTCGAACAATTCAAGGAATACTTCGAAAATCCTGCTTTCAGGAGCGACGGGTTGAAAATCTACCCAACTTTGGTCATTCGTGGGACTGGCTTGTACGAGTTGTGGAGGACGGGCAGATACAAGAATTATACACCAAATGTTCTCGTCGATGTTGTTGCGCGGATATTGGCCCTTGTACCGCCATGGACGCGTGTCTATCGAGTGCAGAGGTATGTTCTGTGCAGTCAACTCTTATTCCTCAGCTAACCGAGGGAATCTTTAGAGATATTCCCTTGCCGCTCGTTTCTAGTGGCTGTGAAAACTCAGGCAACCTGCGCGAACTGGCACTCAACCGCATGAAAGATTTCGGAGCAGAGTGCAGGGACGTTCGATTCCGGGAAGTCGGTGTACGTTGCACCAAACAGTATACCTTTACTTGATCTCTCACACACGTCTTAGATCCACGAAATCCACCACAAAGTGCGTCCAGAATCAGTGGAGCTTCTTCGACGCGATTATACTGCGAATGGAGGGTGGGAGACATTCCTGTCATACGAGGATCCTGAGCGCGATATTCTCGTTGGGTTGCTGCGTCTGAGGAAGTGTTCTGAGGAAGGAACTTTCCGGCCAGAACTTGTGCGGAAGGAGGGTGACAAGGGCGGTTGCAGTATCGTGCGGGAGCTGCATGTCTATGGTACTGCTGTCCCAGTGCACGGAAGGGACCCAACGAAGTTCCAGCATCAGGTGCGAGCTTTTTTCACCATATGGATTATCACCAGATTGACATATGCGACTTATAGGGCTTCGGCACGCTACTTATGGAGGAAGCAGAGCGAATAGCTAGGGAGGAGCATGGCAGTATAAAGCTCGCGGTTATTTCTGGTGAGGGCAGTTCCCACATGTTGAAAGATAGCT